>JAOVVB010014941.1:0-16495 GCA_028570985.1 Heterobranchus longifilis | reverse complement strand
AGTAGAAGTACACAAAAAATCTACTCAATTACAGTAATGCGAGTAAATGTAATTCATTACTTTCCACCTCTGATTATTTGCCACTACTATACAATGACACGTCAGGGTTGACACTCCATTGCTCCTCCTTTACTTTTTACAGTTTACTCCATATATTGTGCTAAGAGTAAGTACACCTAAACAGAACATAATTTTCACAAATTATGGTATAAACAATATTTACTGAATGGAATATTTCCTTTAAGCATGCACGGCACAAACAGTCCAGAAGAAAAGCCAGTCTAGCAAGACAGACACACTAGAGAAAAATGCATCGCACGCCAGCACATCACCTTAACCTTAAGTGTTACTGTCTGCTTTTAAACTTGAAGAGGAGAAAAGAAAAATGGACCTGCTGTTCTTGCAGTTCACTCTAATTTTTTTTCTTGTCGTGCTATGTTGGATTGTTTCAGTTCATTAGAATTGTGAACATTGACACAAACTTTAACAAGAGAGACAGTTGGTTGTAATTAACCTTGGTTCAAGCGTCACAATTTTACATACACTCATCATGAACATGGCAATATTGAGCTTGCAATGAACTTCTAAGGAAGAAATATGCATGCAATATTAGTGCACCCTATTTTATTTTTGTGTGTGTGTGTGTGTGTGTGTGTGTGTGTGTAAAAACATAATAAAAATCATCTTATTGTAGTGGGTCTCAAACCTTTGGGCGAACAACATACAAGTTGCCATTATTTATTTAACAAAAACGAAGCCATGTGGCTTCATGTAGGCAATACTAAGTAAGTACCCACAAGATTCAATAGCTTGTTCCACCTTTAACTTGAAGTAATTATTTCTTGTATGACTTTCAGTCTCTTACATTTTTGTAAGAGACTTTCAGTTCGTTGAGGTTTTTGGACATATAAATATGCACAGCTCTCTAAAAGTCGTGCCAAAGCATATCAATTGGGTTGAGGTCTGAACCTTGATTATTTTATTTTTCAGTCATTCTGATGTAGATTTACTGGTGTGCTTTGGATCCTTGGATTGTCCTGATGCATGACACATTTGCCTCTAAAATATTCAAGAGGTAAACAGAGCCTTGTAGCTGCAAAAACAAGCCCAAATCATCCCCCTTCCACCACTGTGGGAAATGATGGTGGGTATAACCATGTTTCTGCTGAAATGCTTTTTGGTTTTTGCCACTGGGCATTAAGGCCAAACAACTCCACTTTTTCATAGGATAATCAATTAAGGGCTGATGATTAGCAACATCTGACTGCAATTTACCCACTTAAATCCTGTGAAAGCATTGAGGATGTACTTAGTATTGGCCAATTTTTTTTTCTTTTTTGCCATATATTTTTGTTAAATAAATAACGGCACTGTAAAAAAAAGTGACAAAATCTGGCTGGACAGACAGACAGACAGACATATAGACAGAAATCTTTCCCAGACTGGTTTCAGGTCCTTCGATGTTTGAAGCTAAAAGATATCATTTAAAGAACAAGATTTATCTACAAATCTTTCTTTTATATGTATTTTATATACAGTATGAACACAAAACACTTCATATAGTTGTCAAAATGTTATGTAAATGTAATGTAATCGGGTGAGTTGTACCCCTAAAAAAGAATTTGAAATCAAACGTTTGGACCAGTCTGTTTTTTTTTATTATTATTATTACTGTTTCTGTGAAACTATTTAATAATACAGAGATGCTCTGACTCAGACGTCTAGCCATCACAATTTGCCCTTTGTCAAAGTTGTTCAGTTCCTTACACTTGCCCATATATTTCTGCTTTCAACATCAATTTCAAAAACTGACTGTTCACTTGTTGCCTAATATAGCCCACTCCTTGACAGGTACCACTGTAACAAAATCATCAATGTTGTTCGCTTCATCTTGCAGTGGTTTTAAGGTTATGGCTGATTGGTGAAAATGTATTCAGAACTCAATTTTTTAACATTAGTCAAAATATTTTTACAAATGTCTTTAAAAGAATGAAGTTATAGTTTGTGTCTATACAAATGTGTCCAAACATGATAGAGTATAATGGCATTGTCATCTTTCACCCCAGGGATGGGGGTTTAACTCTTGATCTGTCTGTCTAGAGTTAACTTGTTCTCCCCTTCCTTGGTAGGGTTTCTTCGGGTACTCTGGTTTCTTCACACAGTCCAAAGACATGTAACATAGGTTGGTCAGCATTTCCAAATTGCCCATAGCGTATGAATCGATGAAATAAAAATCTGAAAACTGTGGTGTGCATTTGTGTTCAGCCTAAAATCCAGTGGTATCAATTACCTTCAGAAGTCAACTAATTAGTAAATAGAGTCCACCTGTATGTAATTTAATCTCTGTATAAATACAGGTGTTCTGTGAAGCCCTTAGAGGTTTGTTAAAGAATATTAATTCAGCAAACAGCATCATGAAGCTCAAGGAACGCGCCAGACAGGTCAGGGATGAAGTTGTGGCGAAGTTTAAATCAAGGGTAGGTTATAAAAAGAAATATCCCAAGCTGTTAACATCTCACAGAGCACTGTTCAATCATCCATTCATCACGGAACCGCTAGTCCAACTAGGGACCGCAGAGGCCAATGGTGACGACTCATTTGTACAGTCGTGATAAGGTCTCTGGTCACAATCCATCATCCGAAAATAAAAAAAGTATGGCACAATTGCAAACCTACCAAGACATGACCATCCACCTAAACTGACAGGCTGGGCAAGAAGAGCATTAATCAGAAAAGCAGAAAGGAGACCTCTGAAGGTAACTCTGAAGGAGCTGCAGAGATCCACAGCTTAGGTGAGAGAATCTGCACACAGGGCAACTATTAGTTGTGTGCACTCCACAAATCTGGCCTTTATGGAATAGTGGCAAGTAGAACAGCATTGCTGAAAGAAAGCCATAAGAAGTCCTGTTTGCAGCTTGTGACAAGCCATGTAGGTACCCAAGAAGGTGCTCTGGTCAGATGAAAACCAAAATTGAACTTTGTCGTAAATACAACTAACACTGCATATCACCCTAAACACACTATCCCCACTATGAAACATAGTGGTGGCAGCATCATGTAGTAGGGATGCTTTGCTTAAGCAGGGGCAGGGAAGCTGGTCAGAGTTTAGGAGAAGAGGGATGGAGCCAAATACAGGGCAGAAAACCTGTTAAAGTCTGCAAAAGACTTGAGACTGAGGTGGACATTCACCTTCCAACAGGACAATGACCCTAAACATACAGCCAATGGAATGGTTAAAGCATGGATCAAAGCATATTTATGTGTAAGAATGACAAAGTCCAGCCCTAAATCCAGTTGAGAATCTGTGACAGGACTTGGAAAAATGCTGTTCACAAATGCTGTCCAAATGCACACCACACTCTTCATATTTTTATTTGTAAAAAAAAAAATTGAAAAGCATGTACTGTATAATTTTCCTTCCACTTCACAATTATCTGCCACTTTGTGTTTGGTTTATCAAATAAAATCCCAATAAAATACATTTACACTTGTGGTTGTAACATGACAAAATGTGGAAAAATTCAAGGGGTATGAATACTTTTGCAAGGCACTGTAGATAATTACTAGCTCTATGGAAATGTCACTTGTTTATTTTCTCACCTTTTAGCCAGCATTTGAAAAGTCTGAATACAAGCAACACCGTCTGTGACCAGAATCATGCAAAAGTACATCTGACACATCTGAGTGTCGAGTGTGGCCTTCATTTTAATCTAATTGCTGCTAGCTAATTTGGGGTTGTCTCTAAGCGTATGTGTACAGACGTAGACGGGAATGCATTTAGCTGTTCTATGACGTTGCAAGAGCGTCAGTGCGTGAATCATCAGTGGCTGGTTTCACATGTCTTGCAGGAAGCACATGTTAGCCATCACCCTTGAATACAGGGGGAATAGGAGACTTCATAAAAGGGTAGGGTTTAGCCATTGGCTTGGAACTGTAAGAAAAAAATATCACTTGTCCTATCATTTTAGACTGACTGCATATTTTGGAAGGCTCTTAAGAGTACCATTCGAAGAAGCATTGGCTATTTCTAAGCAGTTTCAGTCTGGGCTTGCAAAATGCTGTTTGCAACCACAACCTCAATGTATCACTGAAGAGGTAAGGTGAAAAAGAGTACAGTCACACTCCCAGATACAATAACAACGCAATTATTATTATTATTATTTTTTTATTATTATTAATTCTGTCCTAAAGATGTTGTTGGGCCTTTCAGAGTATGGTAGAGCATGATCTACCATATGGTAATGTGGTTTATATGCAAATTTCTTTAAGGGTTTGACTTTTAAACACAAAAACACAGAAAAGCCAATACTTTAGTGCAATTTTAGTCTTTAGAATTTCTAACATACCAAATTGTTATGTATTATTGCTAACTTACCTTAGTTGCCAGACTAATATTCTGTCTTAACCTGTGTTAGTTTATCAGCTTTCAAAAGGTCCTCTGTAAGGATGGTGGCAACGTATCTACGGAACTGCAAAGATGCTGTAACAAAGACCCTCTGGATGCTGTCACCTGCATGGATAGCGTAAAAAAACATCCTGTCATCTCTTCAGATCTGCAGATCCACACGGCACAGCTCTGCGAGGAAGCCCGACCAGATAGCACAGAGAGGTGTTCATTTCAACATTTATTCTACAATGCATTTTTCATCTGCTAGAAGGAAAACTCATTATCTTCTCTCTCTTTTTCTCTCTGTATGCTGTATTTATGTGTGTGTGTGTGTGTGTGTATGCGTGTGTGTGTATGCGTGTGTGTGAACTACAGGTGCGCAGGAATGTGTGAATAATTTATAGGATTTATTTATTCATTAATAAATACCTTACTAGGTATCTGGTCAGGGCCATGATGGATTCCATGTTTATTTTGGTGTATATAATTTGGAATACAGAACAAACTTTGTATGTTAGAAAACATCATGTGTATGTGCAAAGAAAATATAATGTAACAGTCTCATGCATATCTCTAGTTATGAACTTTTATGATATTGCTGACCTTGAGGAGCTGTCAGAACAAGAATGCATTTCCCAAGTGCTTTCTAGAGTTTTCTTCCTTTAAAAAAAGATAAAGAAAGAAAGAAAGAAAGAAAGAAAGAATGATGACCGATTCCGGTTAATGCCACACTCCATTGTGATATCACATGCCATAAAAATGCTCATAAGGCTACAGGTCATTTCTATTTTCTATTCATGGCATTTGCCACACAAACGTACCCAGAGCGACATTTATCTCATTTATCTCTGTTGATATCTCTTCAGCATTTTCAGCTATTTTTGTTTCTTTTTTTGTCCTCACTCGACCCATTTTTAAATATTTGCAGACTCCGAGGGACAATTAGGACCCATCTGTGTGAGGTAATATTCCAAAATCTTGTGAATAGATTAGTGGGTACACAAAGAGTCAAAGCATAGACAGAATTGCAGGCCAAGGCATAATTGTTGAGAAAAGAAAAAGATTCAAAGCGAAAATAAAAAATCAGACTTGATTATAATCCTCAAGCTTTACGGACAGATTGATTGGAACTCTTTGCAAAGTTTTTTTAAATTTTTTTTTTACTTTGTGTGCTTATATACTGTGTGTTTAAAAAAATGAGCTGAATGTGAATGAAGACCCGGGTTAGTATTCAGGACATGGCGGAGAGGAGAATCGATGGGAGTTTAGGGAAGCAAAGTATAATAACATCAATATGTCATTGTGTTGTGTCAACTTGACATTAAACTGGTGGCAGCAGTCCTTATGCCAGCCACATGTTGTTGGAAAATATGTATATATAATGTATGTATATATAATTAGCATTTTCATTATTATTATTATTATTATTATTATTATTATTATTATAGTAGTAGTAAAAAAAACAGTGTCTTATACTGGCCTTGTATACAGTTGCACACTTTGTTGGACTGAATATATCTTTGATGTTGCAGTACATTCACTGTGGCATTGTTTCAGCAATGTTATGCAACATTTATTTCCATCCAGAGCTGCATTAATAATTGAGTGAGATCTTGTATTGATGACATAAGTAGTCAAGAGTCAAACCACTTCATAAAGTCTTTCAATCAGGCTGAAGATTGTTATCCTGGAAAATTCCACTGATAGGATAACCTGGTCATTCAGAACATTAAGGTAGACAGAGCTGTCTTCAGTTTATTGCCACATGCGTAATCTAGACCTTACCAACTGAAGCAAGCCCAGACCCCAGAAGCTTGTACTGATGTCACTATGGTACTGATCTTGCATTACTTCATGAGCATCCCTTCTTACCCTGAAATGAGTTCCATAGTTCCAGCAATGAGTTCCATTTCCATTTTTTACCCATGACCACGAGGTCTGTATTCTGACAATAATCTACTCACTTTATCAGTCAGGCCTAGAACAATCCTTACCACTGCAGGAACTATCCTTTAAAGAGTCTTAGGCATTTGCTTACTTAAATCCAAACTTTTATTTGGGACTTTTATTTTGGTACATTTAGTTAAGTTGACATGAAAGCTACTGCAAGTATCATGTAATGCTGTAAATACTGCTTTGAAGTAAAGTGTTACCATCTATACTCATTGTATTTGCAGCATATGTTATTTATTTATTTATTTATGTATGACAAATTTCTAAAATATGGTAACGAATGCAGAAATGACCCTGGATGCTTAAGTAACTTAATTCTGCTTATTTAAGACCAGGTTATGGTTCTATTTTGTATGCACAGTATTCAACATAAAAAAAGAAAGAACCCAAATATTATCACATTTTTACCACAATTCAAATTCCCCTCCAGAACTTTATACAGTAACAAAAAAATAACATTCCTTTAACTGGAAATCTTTCATCAGTCCAAGTTTTAGAGGGACTTTTAAATTATTATCAGCAAAAGTTATCTTTACCGAGCCCCATTCACTGCTCTTTTCATCGCTGTTTCAGTGTCTGAACGTCTCTGCTCAGTTTTGCACCTTAGCCTGGCACACAGTGTTTAGTACAAAGATGCACAGTAGGCTATGACGTGCTGCACACAGCTGATAAATTAGCTCGTGTGCATGGGTGGACAAGAAAGGAAGAGGCCATGCCGAGAGGATGTCAGCTTCCCAGAGAGGCGATGATTCATTTATTCTAGACTGTAATTAAATGGTCCTCTCTACATGGCTTACCTTCTATAGTGGAAATGGAGAAACAGCCTGAGCCCTTAATTTTGTCAAGGCATATTTAGAGTCATGTAGTGTTTCTAGACAAGCTCGAACACTGTATAGTGTAAGTGTTGAAAAGTAATGCAATTGTCTGAAGAGCAATCATGATTTGAAATATATTTGTTTGACCTATAGTTGTTAGAATTAAAAGGAGTTTCAGATTACTACAATCTAGGTTATAGGCTACAGTAGGATCAGATTATTTTGGGAGAGCCCTTATTCTTTGGTGCCTACAATGTGAATTCATTCATTCTGTCATTCATTAATTTGTTCATTTTCAGTAAGTGCTTTATCCCAGTTAGGGTCATGGTGGACCACTGGGTGTAAAGCAGGAATATTTATTGTTTATTCACTCTACACCATTCAGGCATGTCACTAGCACCTCCGCCAGGTGAACTGAATATCTTTGAATCACAGACTGCCATGTAGGGGCTAGCAGAAAAAGAGTTCAAGATTGTTGATTTGGTCTCTGGGTTAGGTCTAACCCTAAGTCTAACCCTCAGATCTCAGTCTGATTCAGCTTGCTGGACAAGGAGGTCCCACTGGACAACCCACAGCACCCAAAGGATCTGCTGCCAACATTCTAGTGCTAGACAGCCCCTCACACCCCAAGGCCTTGTGGAATCATACAGGGGGAACCTACACAACATTAGGCATAATGTTTTGGGGTTACATTTTGTCATTTAAATACATCATTTAGACAGTACCTTCCGACCATCTTTGGACAGTTTGGACAGAGATGCACAGAGACATTTTTGCAGAGAGACACATTGTAAACTACGTAGAAATAAATGGTGGTGATGGCTCAGTGTGTTGAGGCTCTGAGTTACTGATCAGAAGGTCGGCGGCTCAAGCCCCAGCTCCACCAGGTTGCTGCCGTTGGGTTCTTAAGCAAGGCCCTTAAACCTGTCTGCTCCTGGGGTGCTGTATAATGGCTCACCCCATTCTGACCCCAGCCTATAAAAATATGGGATATGTGAAAAATAAACTGTGCAATAATGTTTGTGATGAATGAAGGCTGAACTTATAACCATATATACATATATATATAATATTGGCCATTTCCACTTCATTAGGTACGCATTAGTAGTACTGAGTTGGACCCCCATTTGCCTTAAGAACTGCCTTAATTCTGTCATAGATGCAACAAGGTTATGAAAACATTTCCTTAAGATTTTATGTCCATATTGACATGATAACATGTTGCTACAGATTTGTCGGCTGCCATAACGCAAAGAAACCAATTTGACTTGATTTTAGCTTTGTGACATGGTGTGTTATCCTGTGGTCATAAAGGGATGGACATGGTCTGCAACAATACTCAGAGTGTGCCAAGAAAAAATTCCCCACACCATTATACCAGGAAGAGCCTGAATCATTGATATAAGACAGGATGGATCCATGCTTTCCTGTTGTTTACGCCAAATTCTGAGCCTACCATCTGAATGTCACAGGAGAAATTGAGAAGAGTCAGACCAGGCAATAATTTTCCAATTTTTTCTAATGACCACTTTTGGTGAGCCTATGTGATTTGTAGCCTCAGGTTCCTGTCATCAACTGACATGAGTGTGATCTGCTGCTGCTGCTGCTGTAACCCATCTGCTTCAAGGTTCGACAAGTGTGTTCCGAGATGCTCTTTGGTATACTTCAGGTTTAACAAGATGTTATTTCAGTTACTATTGTCTTTCTATCAGCTCAAACCAGTCTGTCCATTCTCATCTGACCTCTGGCATTTTTTTTACCCGCACACTGGATATTTTCTCTTTTTCAGACAATTCTCTATAAACTCTAGAGATGGTTGTGTGTGAAGATCCCAGTAGATTAGCAATTTCAGAAATACTCAGACCAGCCCATCTGGCACGAACAACCATGCCACATTAAAAGACACTTAAATCACCTTTTTTTCCCCCATTATGATACTCGGTTTGAACTTTAGCAGCTCATCTTAAGCATGTCTACATGCCCAAATGCACTGAATTGCTGCCAATTGTTTTGGTGATTTAGATGTTTGCATTAACAAGCAGTTGAATAGGCATACCTGATGAAATGGCTGGTGAGTGTATATATTTATAGAGTGTTTTTATGGACTTACTGGAGGGTTCCTTTCACTACAGGTCTTCATGGACATAAAGCCTAAAATTGCTGTAAATAACAAAAAATTATAAGCATTTGAAGCAAATATGAGCCATTGTTGTTGCATGTTTGGAGCATCTATAACTTCTGTATGTCTGTCCATCTGTTTCCAGATATTTGTTCCAGATTGGGGTGAAGCATGTGTCAGTTTCATTGCCTGTACTGACAACTATTCAGGATGTGATGAGAAGCACAGTGGCAGCCTGCTGCTCAGGCACTAATGACACCACAGCATGTTTAAAGGTAGGAACTAGCAATCAACTTGTTGATATGTGTTTAAAGAAAGAATTAACAGCAGCAGCACTTCTAGACTCAACGACAAGAACACAGGCAGCATTCAAAAACAGAAATTATGTGATTAGCTTGTGATAGAAATGAAATAACCAGTGAATTAAGATGCTTTCATGTGCCACAACAGAAAAGTGTTTTCATCCCTTTTTAGCAGAAGTTGCAATTGTATGACAGCACCTCTGACCAGCAGTCCAAGGGAGCAAACTTGACTTTGTATGTGTTATTGTATGAAGTGAGTCCATAGCCTGTATAAAAAGACCTAGACAGACCTCCAGTGACATTACCCATAGTTTTTTTTTTTTTTAAAGAGTTTTAAAGCTCAAATGTGGGAGCTCTTCTCATTGCCATCTTGGCAGGAGCTGACTCTGCCTAAACCCCAGTTAATCCCTAAATGGACAAATGAGCAGAATGAATAGAGCCGGGCTGCTGTTAAAAAATCTGCAGAAACCTGCCTACTGTACCAAAATCAGTCACCACAGATCCGGACAAAATTGATACATGGTGGCTAAAATGAGGATAATACAGTAAGTCCGCAACTTACGAACATTCGAGTTATGCATTTCCACAGATACAAACGAACTGCGGATCTGTGGATCTGCGGATTAGTGTGTAAATGAATGTATAAAATGTCCAAAGTCCGGTATATTGCATGTTTGCATGTGGGGGTGCGGGAGAAATGAATCAGTCTGGGAGCACGATGATAGAAAATGGCTGTCCTGTAAAGCTGTCCGGATGGTAAATAATCCAAATTTCGGAGTTAACTGTCTAATACGGGTCTGAGACCAAAAGGCTCCCGTTCAAGCGCCATGTAAACACCATGTAGCGTTATCTTTCCGTCAACGTCTTCCCATGTTCCCTTTAAATGAGGTCAGCTGACCGCGCTGCATCAATTCCTCTTGTGATTTGGAGGCCACGAGAGTACAGTATGATGTGGAACCAAAACACCGAATCCAATTTTATTTCAGACCTCAGCAACCTCTGCGATTAGCTCTGAATAAATATTCTAAAGAATTTAATGTACAAGGCAGGTCTGTTTAGCATGGTTACGGCTAGTTTGCACAAGTGCCACAGCTTCTGAACCTTTACCTCTTTCTTAAATGTCACAACATTTATTGTGATTACGCATTAGTTTTTTTCTGCAACTACGCCTATGAGCACTTAAGCCAGACGGAGTGACAACACACAACTGGGAATCATTAGAATGCACTTAATTAAATCTGAATATTGGTGCCAGAGGGTAAACAAGAATAATTTGCATGCATATGAGGAGCTTTTGCAGGTCCATCAAGTATGCTTTTTTTTTTCTTCAAAATGTATTTTTTTCACCTACAGAAAGTACATTTTTACTTATGAATTCATGACAAGGTGCCAAGAACTGTATTATCCAACTGTACAGTCTGTGTCAGCATTCAGCACTGAGGTCTCTAAAATGTAGTCTGCCATTTCAAAAGCCTGAATGTCACACTGACCAAAGAAGTTGTTCCTTTTCAACTTTCTTGTTTTGCAGGACAGTAAATTGGAGAAAGCAGCAATGCTAGTGTCAAGGATCGACAACTTCTGTTCACAGTATTTTCAACTGGAGTTTCCTGCATTCAAAACAAAGTGAGACTTAAATCATGTAACCTCTGTGCTGTACAAAAAGTCTGCTTCCTCTGTTATAGTTTTATAACATCTATTGCATTTTTTTTAAGAAAATGAAAAATAAACCTACCATCAGCCAATTGTCATTCAACATATGTTTTTTGCCCACTATGAGAATTTAACAGCTGTCATAGAAAATAAGCCACTAACACTAAAGAAACATGTTCCTTAAATGAATAAATATTTAGCTAGCACTGCAAGAACTTTATCCTGAGATTGAGTTCCAAAATGTCGATGCGGCTGATAACAAATACAGGTCGTCCCTGACTTATGAACATTCAAGTTTCCACAGATACAAACGGACCACAAAATGCAGAAGTAGCTCAGGTGTATTGTACAAAAATAGACACTGCAGTGTATTGTGTGTGTGGGGGTGTGGGAGAAATGAGTCGGCCTTACCAGTTTCAATAAATCAGTCCTCAAGCAAGATGATAGAAAATGGCTGTCCTGTGAAGCTGTCCTGATGGTGAATAATCCGAATTCCGGAAAATCCTCAATGAAAGAAAGTGGAAAACTTAAGTAAAGTCAACATCTGTGAGTGTGTGTGTGTGTGTGTGTGTGTGTGTGTGTGTGTGTGTGTGTGTGTGTGTGAAAGTTGTCCTACAAAAAAAAAGCTCATCCTCTTCCTCCTCCTCCTTTTCAAAGGTTAAGAGCAGGTTAATTAATAAAATTTTTACTTTATATTTTCTATTAATCATTTTTATATAAATATTTTTTGTGTTGTGGGTCAAATCATTGTGGTTTTCCATAATTTCTTATGGGGAAATTCGCTCTGAGGCAAAATGGCACTCAGGAATCCCCCTCGTGATTTAAAGGCGCACTGTGAGACAACACTGTGCGATTTCCTTAGGCACGGCTATGTTTGGCAGCTATGATGGCAGTGTAGGGAAAGCTAACAGATTTAGTCAAGTCGAGTGGTATGCTTTATATTGCATATTTGCATTAAAGGTGTATACCTACCTTAGACTTATGTTGTCCGACTTACGAACAGATCTGACTTACGAACGTGTTCTGGAAAGGAACTCGTTCGTAAGTAGGGGACAACCTGTATGGTAATTATTTTAATTATCCCTTTCCAACTGGGCACTTTCCAAGCACTGTCGCCTTGCACCTCCAGGGTCCAGGTTCTTTTTGCATGATCTCCCCATGCTTGGTGGGTTTCCTTTGGGTACCCCGGTTTTCCTCCCATAGTCCAAAGACATACAGTTTAGGCTAACTGGCGTTCTCAAATTGCCTGTAGTTTGTGAATGAGTGTTTAAGTGTGTATGGCATGTGATGGATCAGCCCGCCTTGTATCCTGTATCCTGGGTTGAGCGATATAGACGATGAGATGAGACGAAAGTTTCCAACTGGGAGAAACCATTTACGTCAAGCTCATATTAAGAACTGTTAAAAATGTAAACTAAAGATGAAATGAATGTGTGTTTTCAAAGGGTTATGTAAATCAATATGTTTCAGCTCACATGGAACCATTACCAAAAAAAAAAACATTTATTCATTTATTTATTTATTTATTTATTTAATGAAGGAACATTGTCAAAACACTTTTTAATGGTTTAAAATGTTTTTATTTAATCTCCAATGGGTATAAATGAGGTTTTGCTATTTTAATACATTATAATACATGCCTTTGATCATAATAATTTGTTTGTGCAATCACTGTTCCCAAAGTAACTTTCAGGCTTAGCACTTTAAATCACAATGCAGGTGCAAAATGTAATCTATTTTCACAATTAGAAAGAAGCGCCTTCACTTGCACATGTAATAAGGCAATTAGATGTGCTAGTAAATCAGCATGCACATATTTTACAGGCCTTACTGAATTGTTTTTATACAAAGGCTTCATTCTGTAGATGTTAAGAAATGTGCTAAGGTTTAAAGTTAACACGGTAAATGTGAAAACTGGCTAATAAATAAAGTGAGTTTAGGCAAACTAGAGTGCTATGTGAGTAGACTGGTTCTACATACAGCTTTTACTATATCTTTTTGTGTTTCCAGGATCAAGCAGGAGCTCCAGGGAGATGAGCCCAAGAGCCAGATGTGGTTGGATCTGACCACCAGTTGCTGCTCCCAACATTCACCTGCACACATGTGCCAAAAACAGGTGCGCACTCTTCTGTTCAGACATCGAAATGAATAATAGAGCAAAAAACACTCAATTTTTCTATTTGTTGTTCATTTGTTTATTAGTAAATAATTGAACATTATTTTGAAGAATGATGTTAAGCCAATTTTGTAGTTGATATTGTACCTGCCCCTTTACCATGTCCTTTTAATCCGGATTGTGCTTTAATTTTGATTAATTACATTTTCTGTCTCCTGTTAATAAGCTCCTAATGTAGACAGTATGGAGATACAGGTATAAGGACCCCCACCCATCTCCTCCCAAAGACACATGTATTGCCCAGAGGATTTTCAAAGCATTTGTATGCGAAACGTTCAAGTCAAAACATTTACAGAAGACTTCAAGCACAGTGCACTGATGAGACTCTTAGCCGCGGGAAAACATGTGAATGGTGCAAACAATTTAAAGAAGGCTTTAATAGTTTCTGTGAACATTTAGCGAGTGGAACACCTGACCCTTGGATGACTTGTCGCAAGTTTGCAAAAGAGACGCATCTGTCCGTGGGAACTGTACACACAAGCATTCATAAACACCACTTGCACATTACAGGAACTAATCTGGGAGTTCTTGCCACATCACCCATACAGGCCTGACCTCGCTCCGAGCCATTTCCACGTTTGACCATTAAAGGTGTTCCTGAGAGGCCAGTGTTTCAGTCATGAATCAGGATCATGGCTCCAGCAGGCTGAGAGAACTTTCTACCTAGTGAAACACTGGGATAAGTGCATTAGTGTAGCAGGGGATTATATAGAGAAATAAAAAGGGTTTTTACTCTCAGAACTGTGTCCTGTTATTCTGCACAATCAAAAGTCCCGGTTTGACTTGAACGCCCCTCTTATTTTTGCAGTTCAGGAAAAGGATATGCATGCTTGGTAGCTAAATACAGAAACTAGAAGCAGCTCCAAAGTTCTCCGATGCAAGATGCAGCATCATGGGCGATGGGACTTAAATTATCAGTCAACTGCAGAGATGGTCAAAATAAAGTAGGTCGCCTTCTACTAAGGAGAAAAACAGACATAGACTACCACAAATAGAAGAATTTATCTTTTTTTTAGCAAAATGGAACTTACAAAACATCTTCACAGGCTCGTCTCTCACACCTATGAGAAATTCATGTTGACGCATCTGGTGCTATGCATGAAATGTCTTAATTATGTTAATTTCCCATGTGTATGGAGACTTTCGGGATGCCTGTATGATCCCATCAAAGCACCCGGATGCGGTGGAATTAAATCCCATCTGAATGGGTGCTTAAGTCGGATTTAGTCACTGATTGAGGAGAGGTTAAACACTGAGTTTGGTGTGTTTATCAAAATATTTAATAGAAATTATTGAGGACATATTGTTTGTTGAATCGCTTTTAATTTCGGAGTGCACTGCAATCTATTGAGCGTGAATGGATACCACAGAGTGGTACTTTGATTAATCTGTGAACTGCGATCCAGATTGGAAAGTGACTATGCATAGCTATTAAAGGATTTCCACAAGTACAGGTATTAAAGGATTTCCACAAGCATGGCTTTTACAGGATTCTTGCAAGCATGACTATTAGATGCACTGCATGTGAGGTCGGCTTAGGTCCCGCTTCTCATCATTTCGGCGACACTTAGTGAAATGTCGGAAAAATAATAGCTGAGGCCACATGTTGCTGTTCATTAATTTACCTTTCTTGTTGCCTTTCACAGACAGAGGCGGTCATTAAGGATGAGGATGTTGCTGCAGCTTGAAAACTTACAGCAGGGTTTCCATGACAGATCCTGGGCTTAAGAGAACGCACAACATGAATACGAAACGTTTAATTATACTCCGTTTTGTCATGTTCCCACAGGGTTTATGATATGAGCTTAAAAGTTGTTTTGACTCTTGATCTCACCCAAAACAGATCAATTCCATGAATTTCTGTGCCACAGAGGCAGAGAGCTTAGCCTGTTCTAATTAAAAAAGATTCGAAAGATATTTACACATCAGATTTTCAGAGCATTATGCGAGATTTATGATATATAACCATATGATCGAAACGAATAAAGCTAAACAGAAAAGTGCACAAATATACATATACAAATTGTTCTTGGTATTACTTCTCTTTATAGATATAACACTGTGTAGTAAGTAATCTAATGGTGATTCATCTTTTGTTTAGGTCTGACGTTAGGTCTATGTGCAAAAGCGCTTGATGTTCTAATAATATATATTCTTTTCTTTTTTTTAGAAAATGAGTGAATGTAGATTTCTTTTCTATTTAGGTCAGTAAAAGTTTACTTTATTAGTCAAAATAATACTTTCATGCAAGGCACACATTTTCTGTAATACTGGCTTAATGTTCCAGTTTATCAGACAGTGTCATGTTTTTAAGTTTAACTAATTTAAGTCCGGAGTTATCTGCACTTAGCAATAATAAGGAAGCAATTAATTACAGTAATTAAGGGTAATTATGTAATCATTTTGTGTGTGTTTGGGGGGGTGTTGGCACAAACTTAATCATATTTAATTAAGGTTTGAGAGATAAGCGTTTACAGTTGTGCGAGCAAAGTAAAGGGAAATATGACAATAATTATACACTACTCAGAGAATAGTTATAATATATACATATAACAATAAAAAATAAAACAAGGAAATGATTAGCAAATACATGCAGAATATTAAAATCCTTTGGGTTTAAAAAAAACTTTAAGATGAATACAGTATTTGAGCAATATGGGGTTTATTTCAAACTCCATATAATTTGTATTTTATTCAACTGTTCTTTCAAAGCTACATTACTTTCTCTTTAATAAAATCAATTCATAGCATGATATTTATTTGTTTCTTCAACATCATCTCTTCTGCATTGTATCAAACTGGTTAATAAGAAAATAATGTAAATATGAATTTGTGCAAGATTTATCTTTTAACACTAGATGGCGCCATTGAATCATTTTGAAATGTAAAGGCAATGGTTTTGAAAAGACAAATTACTGTACAAGTCTCATATTCACATAGTTATTAAAGCATAAGTGAAGATATGTAAAACCTACATGATTATACTTTACCCAGTTAAGAGCTACTCTCTGTGGCTTCAGCTTAAAGAGAAGCTAAAAAGAATATTATTATTATTATTATTATTATTATTATTATTAATAATAATAATAATAA
>JAOVVB010014923.1:0-16496 GCA_028570985.1 Heterobranchus longifilis | reverse complement strand
GCTAGTCTCCTAAAGAGGCGGGGCCAAAACTAAACACACATGACACAGATACAGGAAATGACTCTGAGTTGCGGGGTCTCAGTTTATCCACTGACTCTGGTTTCGCCGTAGCGTTATGCTAATGATATGGAAAGGCCCACCCTGCACTTTAACAGGATTGGTTCTTTAGGTATGTGATGTATGAAACCCTGGCTGTCTGAGTCCGGGTTTTTGGGACCGTCATTTGTACACTGCAGTTCCAAGGAGGAAACGCTCAGCCATGGCGTTGACTGCTTAATTCACTCATGATATGTCTTGTAGCATATAAAAAACACCATGTTAACAAAGTTAAAAACTGGATTTTCACTGGAGGGGTTTTGCTACATAAAACTACCATATTCCAGTCTTTCACAGTAATTGCGTTATCATGTATGTTAATTACAGTCAGTGTGACTTTAGCAGAATAATCATTCTATTGATGGTGGAAACCCTTCTGATTGCCAATAGAAGACAGTAGTGGTCACAGACAACTGTTCATTCATTTTATTTAGAAAGAAAACGAACTTGTTTTCGACAATTTGTTTCCTTTTCCAGGGCCCTCTGCCTCTCAGAGACGATAATGGCATCGTGCTGCTCGGAGAGAGAGCTGCCAAGTGTCGTGCCTACGCCAAGGCTCTGCACTACAAAGAGCTGGAGTTTCAGAAAGGACCTTCTCCTCTCATCCTGGAGTCTCTTATCAGGTAGGAAAACCCAAGTCTTTCTTCAGTATGTAACTCAAAACAGCAAGCTTTACATGAACAGGGCAAATTAGAAATAACTATTACATTTTTTTGTTTGGTTTCATAATTTCTCCTTTGGTCCAGTTTAACAGTTTTTGAATTTAAGTTAAAGTGGAATCAAAGGAATATATAGCTACTTCAAAGTTAGGACTTGCGTGTAACAAATCATTTCTTGGTAACTTTGAGATCATATAACATAATTCAGTGTCTCTCCCTGCGTAGATTCATCCTCGTCACAAAAACTAGGTTTGACAGGTGCCTCTATGATAAAAACAGTTATTGCATTAGAAGATATTACATAAAGCCCAACATTAAACTATTCTCTCAAAGCCTTTTTTTTCTTCTAATAAATACACAAAGAAAAAGATATTACACATATCCCCCCATAAGCCTTTGATATCTTCTGTCATCTTTTCCATCCCCTTTTCTCATCCTTCTTTATTTCTATGCCTTTGGCATGGCACGGAGAAATCTGTTTTCCAGGCATCTAATTGGACTCTTGCCTCCTTTTCATCTACGAGTGTCTGGACTTGTGTTTCTCAGGGGCCTGTTTTCAATTTCTCAGGAGCCTTGATGATGATGAATGATGGGAGCCGGCACTCTGGTGTTTTCAATATCCCCATCTGGTTCTCACCTCTCCAGGATTTCCCATAAAAGATCTAGAGAGCTGGTGTGCAAAAAGCACTACGCAAACCTGGCTCTACTGAGTCACCGCTGTATTTAAAAAAAAAAAAGCTGTTTGTATCTGATGCACACTTTTTGATGACGAGGAGGCACAGTCACTGCTATTTTAGTACCTGATGAGTCACGGTGTTTGTAGATGAGTTTGCAATTATTTCAGGAATTGTTTTTTTTTTGTATTCTCGTGCATGGATCTTCAGTTAAATTCACGGTATTCAAAGAGGTGGTATAATAGTACACGTTTTATGAGTTGGAACTGGTATGAATAATGTGTGAGGGATTGTAAGAACATCTAAATAATTAGTTTGTGGTCTGATTATATTCTCAGGCCCCATAGCTTTGGACAGAGCCAGGAAATTTGTCACATTTTCCTGATTTTTCCCAATAACTCAGGGACATTGTTAATTGAGCATTTGGCCTATGATGTTATTGGTACATCATGCAGTGTCTTTAAATTGACTTGGATTAGTCATTTGCTTCTGTTTTTATTAAATTCAGTTGAGTTTGACGATCTCTGGTAGAATAATGACGGGCTGAAAGATGCGTGATAGATATTATAGCGGTCTGTAAAAGTAAAGTGCTCCTTCATTTACAGATTAGTTATGAATTTGGTGCTTCCATCAGCACTGTGGCGTCTGGAGCTGGGCATTGTTGCATCTGGACCATGTGTTAATAATAAATGTGTAGCCATAATGTTACCGTGCACTATGGAAATGCTTGGAAATGGAATTTTTAAATAAAGTTTTTAGTACGCTCAGATGTATAGAGGGCTGCAAACTGTTAAGCAAAATCACATCTTATGCTAGCCATTCCGAGTGCATTATTTTTTAAGTCTGCTCAAATGGATTCAATATATGAGTAGAAGAGGGGTGGACACAATAGTAGGAACACTTGTACAATGTAATTCAATCCAGTTAGCCATGTTATGTACTACCTTTGTTAACCTTAGGATGTTCTACTTGTTATTACTGCAACATATGTGTGGGTTGCAGCTGTCTGAGAAACGCAACACTCATACACCTATCAGTATAATTATACATATAGGTGTATATATATGTAAATAGCAGGAAAAAATATAATACAATTAAGTTCAACAACACCGCAAAATGTAGCCGCTAGATAGAGCTGCCCCCCCAACTAAAGATGTTCCTGGTCGACCAATAGTCGTTAGTTCAAGACATTAGTCGACAAGTCGTTTATGATTCAGATATCTTGAGGTCAGAGGTCAAGGGACCCCTTTGAAAATGGCCACAGTTGCCCTCGCTAAAATGTAGCTCAACTTTGGAGCGTTATTTAGCCCCATAACCAATATATTTACTCTAGCTTCAAAATCCAGCCTCTGAAAGACAGTATGTGGGTCTCTAATGTCGTGTACACACCAGGCGCAAATAAATTTGCTCAAATTATATCATATAAAGTCAATGTAAAGATGCGATTAGACGCGAGTTCTGGTCAGGCGACGCAAATTACGCGAAAGGCATAATGCGAGTGACATGATGCGAATGACATAATGCCAATGACATGATGCCAATGACATGATGCCAATGACATGCCGATGACATGATGTGGCACGGTGACGCGAATGATGACAATTCGCTCATTAGCTTGAGTTGAAAAATCTGAGCTTCCGTGTGGAACGACGCAAGTAATTGCGCGAATGCAGCAAGTCAAAACAAAAGATTCCAGCGAGTATTTTATTTTATTCGCACCTGGTGTGAACACACGGTAAGAGTTAAGGAGCGGTAATGATTCTGAATGTGTCGGAAAAAACAGACTGAACATTGTTAACACACTATGTTACATTATTACAGAGAAATACAAAACCGTAGTAATAAACATTTAAAAATGTACAAGCGCATTCACAAAGCTATGAAGTAGCCGAGTCATTCCATGTTTTAGATGGTAAGTCATGTTTGTGGTCGATGAATGATTGGAGAAGGTTCGCCTGCAGAGTTTGCATGTCACCTTCTTCTTTTTTTCTGCGACCAATCGACCAATGAAAATTCGGTCGACTAACGTTTGGTCGACTATTAGCGGGCGGCCCTACCTCCAGATAAGTTGAATCCACAATTCTGACACAGTTCCAACATTTCTTAAACCATATTAACTTTAAAAAGGTAGTATTTGTTGCAGAGCTGTTGTAGTGGATTACCTTACAATTTACTATAACACACAGGGTCAGGATGTTTAAGATTCCCGTTTTATATGAAATCTGCATTCCAGGTGAACATTAGGTGAACGTAAGATACTGTAATCACAAGGACACATTTATAAATACACACAATGGCTCAGGCTTAACTAAGCCCATTAAATATTTGGACATCCTTTAGATAGCTTGTGCAATCCATTTCCACACCATTGGGTTTATTACCTGCTGAAGTCCAGAGGTCACATTCAGCTTTACACAATATCCTCATCAGATAATAACTATAACTTTTGGCAGATTAACTCTCAAATAACTATGAATTCCTTTTGAAGCAGTTGGGTTTCCTCAGTGAAGCATGCTAGTCATTAGATCAGTAGTAACTGACCTCTCATAGTTGCACTTAAACCATCCATCACTGTTCATGGTGTGCTTTTGTTGTCGGGGGACACCAGTTTGAATACTTTTAAACCTTAGAATAGAAAGTCCCGGCCATTTGTCACCGTCCAAAGGTCTTTTATAAAAGTGTCCTTCATTCCACTGTTGTCATTTCTTGTAAAGGGCAGGGATTCATGTCCAGCTTTAATTAGATGTTTACTCTGACTGAATGTGTCACCTTGTAAAAGGAAGAGAATTTCACTGTCTACCGCTGAGCTTGTATAGGCAGTGCTCCCTGTCTGAGGAATTCTTTGTTGGTTTAAAGCGTAGCAAAATGGCGTTATTGTCTTCAAGGTAGTAAACCTAGAGGCATTTATTTCGACAGCAGAATGGAGTGTGTGTGGTCTTCATTCCTGCATTTGGCTCAGGCGCCGCGGGACCTTTGGCCAGGCCGTCAGTAGATGACCTGAAAGTCAGAGGTCGGCGGCTCAAGTCAAATATGTTGCTATTATTGGACATGAATGGACACAAGGCCTCGGTTTGCTTTTAGACTTTCGTTGAGTTTGTCCCATTTCAACCGTGCTATTTAGCCAAGAGAATCATGTTGAATGAGACGGGTTACACACCTTGTTTCTTCTTAAAAAATATGTTTATTTTCTATCACATTAAACAACATAATTACAGAGCTGTACACATTTTACAAATGACACATTTCCATCATCAATGGTTTAGGTTTTACAATAAAAAGCAACGTAATTCATTGGAAATACCTTTGGTGGTTGATCCCATTCCAGCAACTCACAAAGATCCCTTTTTAATTACCAGTCCTTAATGATCGATACCTGAATCAGACCACTCTGGACCAATTCTTGCTACTACCCATAAATGGCTTGTGTTAACTAAAACGTACATCCTAGTGCTTTCAAGACAAATGAGAGAAGGAATCAAAATCCAGTTACCCATACGGGACAGTGGTAAAAGAGCGTCTATCAAAGCATTTGAAAAATAAAATATTTTACTGATAAATACACACCAAAAAAAAAGAACTACAATTTACAATCAAACACGGCAAAAACATTACACATTCATCAGACTTAACCAGACCATCACACACTACATTTTCATTCCCTTTTGCAGTCAAGGAAAAGCCACAATTTTGGTTGAACAGGTATTAGTGAGATCTCTCGGCATTCATGCGTATGATCTTGGTCCAGGACACACAGCTGAAGCACTTATGGTTGAAAATCCACTGGCCGGACCTTCATCTCAACTCTCTTGAGGGAGTAGTTGGACCCGTGCCAGCCGTACCAAGTGATCCCATCTGGGTTCTTTGTTATGTGCTGACCGTAGCGGTAAAAAACGCCATTCAAGTTTGAGTCAGTGCAGCAGTTGTACCAGTAACCACCTGGAAGGAGATGAAGGAAAGTAGTTAATTGGAGAGTAATATGTATCTATTCTAAACGACTACATGGGTTATTTTCTGCGGGTTTCTGCGGCCCTCGTAATTCACCTTTGCGGAAGGCGGCACAGTCGTCCCCACATTTGTCGTTGTCCTTGTTGATGGTGCTGAAGTTGGTGTTGTTGTGATAGCGCAGGGAGTCTCCAGCGTTCCCACTGTAGTTGGCAAGGAAAAGCTTGTAGCTGTTTAGCTCATTACCCACGGTGAAAAAGCCATACTCGGCATAGCGTGTCTCTCCTTCCCAGTCCTGCGTTAGAAAACACATATAACATGATTTAGAGAGGGGCCGTTATAGTACCTGAGAATATTGGCTCTCATGGTCTGGCTAACGTCTCTAAAAGTTAATTTGATTTATTATTCATTTTCTTAACGCTCAGTACCCATAGGAACAAATTGGTTCTGTGTTCATGCCATTTTATTTCTGGCTATGAAATTGTTTATGCACGCGTTTACGTATTCTTGCTCTTTAGTGTCTCAGCCCCAGCTCACACGAGTGCCATGTTTTCCAACACTTACCTCCATCTCAATCCTGAGCATACTGGGCTGCCTTGTTAGACGGAAGATGTGGTCGTTGCCTAGCCAGAAGTCTCCGCGGATGGATCCAAAACCACTTTTGTACTGCTTCCAGTCACGGTTGAATGATGTCAGGCCGACTTTGCGCCTTTGGATCAGAGTCCAACCTCCTCCATTTGTGTCCATATCACAGAAGACCTGAAAGTATTAACCAAAATGTAATAAAATGCAGATGCCTCACCATGTTATACCAAAAAGTACAGAAGATATTAGGGTTGGGAACCAAAAACCGAGAACCGATAGCAAATTGCCAAGAACCAGGTAAAAAAAAAAAAAAAAGAGAGCCGAGAACTTTAAATTAACTTATTTTAATGAAACAATAAAAGTCAAAGTAAGTTCTGAAAAGAATACAAATATTTTTGTTTTCTGAACATTTGACCTTTTTTTGTACCTTATTGGAATCAAAACTGGGAATCGATAAGAATCGGAATTGATGAGCAGAATGGGAATCGATAAAATTCAAACGATACCCAACCCTAGAAGACGTGCTGTACACAACACTGAAGTATAACTTACGCTCAGCTCAGGTGTACCCAGAAACTCATCTTTAGGCAGCTTGTACTCGCCAGAGATCTTGTAGTTCTTGCTGTACAGGGATGCGCAGTCATATGTGGCATCTGGGGGGGAAAAAAAAGAATCTCTTCAGTTATGATAAAACCATGTGCAGTTTCTTAAAAAAATTCATAAATTCTAACATCTTTATGGATATCTGAGTGATTGTCCAGATGAAAAAGTGACCTTTACCCCCCCACCAAAAGCAAAATAGATCAAAACAGAGGGGGATATACACAGCATGGCTCAGATTTTTTTTTTATGAGATCACTTTGGAGCAATGAGCACCAATACTTTAAAACGTCTGTGTGAAAGAAAAAGAGATGGAAACCTTCCACTTCTTCTAATCGTTGCATCCCTTCCTGTTCTGCCCTCCTGTCTTTAATTTACTCCCGTTTGAGAAAGGCCTCTGTGTTCCCTCTGCCAGTGACATAAATGCGGCCCTGCTAGACCACACAGTTAAGGTACTGGAATAATAAACTACGTCATGCCTGGTTATCCTCTCTGCAGCAGCCACTGTTGATTAGTGGTGTGTTAAAAGCTGAGTTGAATGTCGGAGATGATTTGGCTTTGATGGAGCTCTTTATTGACAGCCATGCAGATGGAACTCTCCAAATTAATGCTTTTGACTGCTGTCGGGCAGATAAGTGCGCGCACTGTAATCTATTCATCAATTCACAGCAGTTTTCTGAGATCCACAAAGCAATGGACAAGGCTGATTATAGATTTTCACAGCTAAAATAAATATATAATGTCTTGTGTGCAAAATAGTTGGACTGTTTTGGATAATGTAGGTCCTCGCATTCCAGTGAAATGATGGCTTATGATTTTCTCTGCTAGAGTTTATCTTTTCCAATTCAAAAATGAGTACTCTTCCCAATGAAAAGAAGCCCTTGGAATTTATTCAAACTAAAATTGATTGCAATTTAATTTCTTTTTTAGACAAGCTGAAAAGGTTGGTAGGCAAACGGTACATTTTCAAGTTATCTCAAATCTTTGTCCACGTGTGGAAATAATTTGAACGCCAGGAGTGTGAATTTGACAGCAGCTGCTAAACAGGCGGAGAGGAAAAAAGAGGCAGGTTGCTCACCTGATGAAGTCTGAGTCGCAGACTGCAGAGTTTGAAGCTGCATGATCTCCACGCGGTTGTTGATCTCTGAGTACTTGCTCTCTGCCTCCGTGACCCGGGCTTCTTGCTGGCGGTTCTGCTTGTCCAGGTCCATTATTTGCCTCACGATGCTCATCAAGTCCGTCTCCTGCTTGCGACTCATCTCCTCGAGGAGGCTGGTCAGATTGGCCACCTGAACCTTGAGGGAGCGCACCTCGTCGCAGCACTGCGCCTTGGGAGGCTTCGGAGGGGCCAGTCTCTTCCGGGGATTCTGGGCCCACGTCTCTGCCAGCAGGAGCAGCGTGACCCCCAGTGCCACTATGCTCAAATTGACCTTTGCCATTTTCTATACAAAAAGTTCTAGATTTTCACAATTCTTTTGATTGCGTTCAAAAGTAGTGGGTCCCTGTTTAAGGTCTCAGCTGGAAATATGAAACAGACAAAAGCTTTGACTGACCAGATGAGTTGGAGCTCCTCTTTGACCAGCAGCTCACCCTGACTCTGTCTTATTTCCTCAGTGAAGCCCTCCTCTGCCTGAACATCTTAAATATTTTGCATGTGGGCCCTCCCCCTCCCTCCCTGTGCGCACCGTGCTGACCCTCTCCGACCTCCAGGGTGGAGGACCTTTCCCGTCCCTCCTCCACCCCCCCCTGCCCCCTTCTACCTCCCCTCTTCTTACTTTCACTCATTCCACGGAGGTTTTGCCCACGTTTCTCCTCTCTTTGTCAGGTGTTGAAGCTTTCTGGGCAGTAATGTTTTTCTGCCTGGAAAGGCAACGTAAGGAACAGAGGAAACAAAACAAAGGCTACTGTCTGAACATGTTGCACTTCCACTTACATGCCACTTGGTACAGTGTGGAAATGTTTGAATACTTGAATACCGTATTTCTTTTAAAGTTGTTTAGCTGTACAGAAATAGAGCTGCAAAGATTACTCTATTAGTTGTCAACTATTAAATTAATGGCCAACTATTTTGATAATCGATTAATCGGTTTGAGTAATTTTTTCAAGAAAAAGTCAAAAGTCAAAAGTCAAAATTCTCTGATTCCAGCTTGTTAAATGTGAATATTTTCTAGTTTCTTTTTACTCCTCTATGACAGTAAACTGAATTCACTGTGTCGGTGTGGCAACATTTGCCTTCTGAGTTATGAAAACAAACGTGCGGGCACTGACCATGGACGGACTTAATGGTGCATTCAGTTGCCCCTTGTTAATTTGTGGTGCGTTCAGGTAAACTCGTGAACTCTGAGAAAGTCAAGCTGTTGTTGTAAAGAACCCTTCTGCCATCAATTTGTTCCAAATTGACTGGTGAAATAAGTTATTGTTGTTACATTTTTAATAAATTATTTAAATTTGATCACATGGCCTTGACGTGATACATAAGTTAGTTACACAGTTTGGTCTACACCACACTTGATACCATGTTTTTAAAGAATTCTTTCAGGCACAGTTTAGGCAGCGGTTACGTTAAGTATCGTTTTGGCACCGGTATAGAAAAAAACCCTTAGTACTCGTATCTGTACTCGGTATCGGCAAGTACCAAAATATAATTACTTGTACTTGGTCTGAAAAAAAAAACCGATTAATCGAGAAAATCGAGAAAAAAATCGACAGTGAAAATAATTGTAAGTTGCAGCCCTACAGAGAACATTGTTACAACAGTTGAATACTTGTCTTAGGCGTTAGAGCAGTTGTATGTAATTTCCTTCCCTGTCTTCACACTTAAATTGCCCTGTTAATGACAGATTTTACTATATCCTTGGGGCTAACCATTTCTTCAGTAAATTTGGTCTTCACATGCCAAGAGATGTGTGAAGTCACTAAGTACTCTTAATTGTAGGTTAAGTGTGCTATTGATGCTACCCCTTTTTGGCAGATGTTGAAACAGGCATGTTTTCCGCAGAGCCTTCCAGCATCAAATTTCAAAAGGGTGTTGATACAAGAAGAACTTAGTGAAACCTTCAGGATAAAATTAGGCCAAAATGCAGTTTCAATTAAGCGGAAAGAATTCGTTAAGGAAAGGACAGGCAAAGTCTGAATATGTTGTCTACATGTGTAAAGGCTTAACATTTTGCTAAAATGGTATACTGTTACACAGGAGAGAACCACCGAGTGGAGTGATATTCTCGGGGCTTTGATGAATTACAGAAGGCTGTTTGGATTTTCTCTTCTGTGTTATAGCACAGACGACACTGACATGTTGTGTTACCACTGCAACATCTACTAAAATGATGCATTGGAAAGCACAGGAAACACTGTAATTGGACAAATATTCTCATTAATATTCAGTTTTTCTTTTTTTTGATGTGACTCTGCCAGAGCTGAGCTTTAGTTTTTTCAGGGAAGTTTTACTGAGAAATTGCCCACACACTGACAAAAAAGAGGCTCTCCACAGTTGTCCATCTAGTGAGGTATACTGCTGCTCATGTGCACATATATGTGAGTGCATATAGCGTAGCAGAGACCAGCAGTGTATATTAGGAGTCTTTGTTAGTCTGGTAGCTTATTTATGTCTCTAGAATGACATGCTCTTTAAGTTGTGCTGACGATGGTCCTTTAACTGAAAGATTCACTTTTTGTCCGTTTTTTTCACATTGTGTCACCTTTTGCACGTGGTCAAAATTCATTCTTTTAGAGCTGCAATGATTAGTCGATCAGCAGAAAAATAATCTGCAACTATTTTAATAATTGATTAATTGTTTTTCATGCCAAAATGGCAGAAAATGCTGTTTTCGGCCTCTCAGATATGGAGATGTCCTGCATTTTCTCATCTCTTTATATCATATTAAACAGAATATCTTTAGGTTTTGGAGTGACAAAACAAGACATTTAAAGACATCACCTCGGACTTTGAGAAACTAGGATGGACATTTCTCGCTATTTTCAGACATTTTATAGACCAAATGATTAATCGAGAAAATAATCTGCAGATGAATCGATAATGAAAATCATTATTTGCAGCCTTAAATTCTTTTTCAGCTGACCCATTGAAATACACATTGAATGTGCCTGTCTTAACTGGGTATAAAGGAGCTCTGTACAATGATTACTACCAGGTTACATGGGCTAATTCAATCAGTTTTATTTGTAATACTGTACGCTGTTGGAAAGAAACACTCACAGGCACAGAAATCAGTCATTGTGGTTGGAGCCATTTTAACTCCTACAGTTGTGGAAGATACAAAGCAGCCTTGTACCAGTGAAAGTGGTGAACCACCATTTACAATCTGCTGCTGAATGTGGTGCGTTTGTGTGATGACGATGTCTGCAAAATTCCTGCTTTTGGGTCATCTTCTCTTTTAAAATATTCTAACATGCCAGTCACTGGCAGAGGAAGGCTTTCTTGAATCTCCATTCTGTGGAATTTCTATCTCGTCCCAGCTTCCCCGAGGAGCTGCCAGTCCTGCCAGCTCAGAGGAGACGCCTTTGGAGATTAGGCCAAAGAGGTGGTTGTGGGGTTTTAAGGGGGTGTATGCCTTGGGCCGTGAGACAACAGATCATGCATGACTTTTATGATGCTCTTGTGTGATCACTGCCGTGCAAAATAGATGAAGTGCCATGATGAAGTGCCAGAGTATGCTGTAAATACAGGGGGTTGTGCGCAACAGTACTAGCAGAGACACAGCAGTACCAGGACATTCCTGTCAGTTTTTACTTGAACTTTATGGCTTTTCCCTCCTCTCCACACAGACAGGAATTGAGGTGTTTGCACATTCATAGATGAGAAAAAAAATGTCCACAGTACACTGTGTGAAACCTAGGGATAACCGCACTATTGACAAGTCTACCGCAGAGGATGGCGAGCAACCGCCGCAACCGCTATGTTCTTTCATGAGGCGAGGCCCTTCCTGTTTTACGCTTTGAATATTAAATAAATTCAAAATGAAAATAAGAATTAAGAGGTATACAGGTATACAAAAGGGGACATTTACGACGATTGAATCGCTCTGCTTGAAAGCAGTGGGGATAAGAAGTTGGGCTCCAGTTTGTTTTTTTCCTCGTCCTGGTGATCGGCATATCTGGGTGATACCGTTGAATGTGCTTTAGCATGTTGGATGTGTTTCCATTCTCATCCCTTACAACGGCAGAGCACCGCCGACACAACGTCCTCGTCTTATACACAACTCTCTCTCTCTCTCCGTCGCTGCTGGAGCTGACTGGGAGCAGGCAGGCTCCGCCGTTTCATTTGCGCTCGTCATAGTTGGAGCAATTCGCACGGCGATCAACTTGTTATGCTAACCTCAGCACCTGTCTGGGCAGAACCCATGCTTGTGAAATTTGTTTCCACATGCTTCAAGCATATGTAGATAATAACAATAATACCACATATTGCACTATTGAGCCACCCTGAATCACCGCAGGGGAAATTCCTTCATCGTAATGACCCTGATGAAGACCACCAGCCGAAACGCATTGGTCTTACAATAAAGTTGTTCTACTACAAGTGTTGCTGGAGTTTTGATCTCTCTAGACTTCTTTCCCTTCTCCATGCATCTTGGATGTAGGTGGAATTGTGCCAGAAACCCCCAGTCTGCTTCTGTAAATATTAAGGATGCACTGATCCGATATTGATATCGGATATCGGGCCGATGCTGGCTCAGATAGCTGGATGTATTATCGTTGACAATGGGGGCGATCTATTCTATTCACTTCTATGTTTACATCTGATGACATGCGTGCATAATACATGTCATACATACATGTCAGCAGCCTGCCAGTGGCAGACCGCATGGCTGGGAGATAAACAAACATGTTTGCGGTGTGGAGATATTTCTTCTGAGACACGTAACTAAATCTCAAAACAACACAAGTCTTGGTGAAATATTATGACAACAACAGTTTTATTTTGACAAGAACAGAAATTTATGTCTCTTTTGTGAAGTTTGATCGCTGTTTCAACCGCAAATTGTGTGCACTCTATTTAGATTCAAGATGCGTTCAGGTGACTTTGAAATCGTGGGAATTTCTAGTTTTGGGCGATTACTTGCACGTCTCTATAAAGGGAACAGAAACCTGTTATGGATCTTTTGATCACAACTTGCTCTTATATTTACAAAAAATATAATTGTCTGACTTTATTGTTACAATGCTTTCTAACAGGACATATTTTGGATAACGTACAGTTGGTTTAAAGATACCGAATGCTGAAGATCTTGTGTTTTCAAAATGGTATAACAATTATGAAAAAGTCCCATCTCCTCATCTCCCATCTTACTACATAATCTGGCATCACCAGCAGAGGCCTTCTTTTTTTTTGTGTCCCTACTGCCAAATGTTTGGCAGACGCCCATCACTTTTCCTTACTTCCTCACAAACAAATAAGGAAACCGCTTTGATCGTTCTGCTCAGCGTCCTCTTTGTGTCATGGGAACTACGGTGTGAAGCACATATTCCAAAATATGACATAATTCTGAAATGGTCCGTTTGTTGCTTTGATGTTTCACAGTGTCGAAGTTAAACGTTTGGATGTGTACAGCTCTTTCTTTTACCCGGTATTTTGCTCCGTGAATGTTGCTGGTCTTTTTACAACTGGTCACCGCTTTGCAATTTCATTTAATTTACTTTTTTTTTTTTTGTAAATGTTGACATGTGCTTTTAGTTTCCTGTATTTGTTTGATTTGTGAGACGCATGTGGGAATAATAAGCTATTTGTCATCTTTATACAAACATCATAGGTTGCCTTCATGTTCAGTTTGCCGCAGTGCTTTTAATTGCCAGACTAATTCTGCACTCTGATTAGATCATAAACATGATCCTCCTCTCCAATACTCCCATTTGTCAAAAAAACAACAACTCTGAGAGCTGTGGTCAGCCCCAGAGAGTTGTGTGGTTGGCCCCAATATTTATGTGGCTCAGTCACATGTACCTACTGGTGCTTTTAGCATGAAACTGCAAACAAATGTCATGATTGCAGGGTAAGTTCAGTCACTGTGTACTGTTCCCCTGGATATTCAGTCTTACCTTTCCATTAGATTTTAAAATCTTCCAAAGATATCTACCAAAGAGAAACTAGTTTAAGGTAATTCAGTTAAGATAAGTGCTACAACCTGTTAAATATAATTGAGTTACATTAGAAAGTAGTTCCAACTCTGCTGCCAACATAGAGACAGCAGAGAGGTCTTGTGAGTGTTTGCTCTATTTTTTTTTATCATTTTCACCTCAGCTCTAGAGATGGGAAAAAAATCGATTCACCCAAGTACTGCAATTTTTTGGGTCACCGCTTTTATTGTGATAGTCTTTAATAGGGATGCACCGAACCGACTTTTTCAGTTCCGATACTGATACTGATCCCTGGACTTTGGGTATTGGCCGATACTGAGTCCATTACTTAACGAGCGGCCCCAGTACCGAGGGCAACACATGGTGTGGTTTTTCATAATCATGAAGTAGATGAAGATCTTCAGCATTCAGTATCTTTGAACCAACTGTATGTTGTCCAATATGTTTTATTACAAAACATTTTAACAATAAAGTCTGACAATTATATACGTCGTAAATATAAGAGACAGTTGTGATCAAAAGATCCGTAATAAGTTTCTGGACATGCAAGTAAGTAGCCTAATCGCCAAAAACTAGAAATTCCCACGATTTCAAAGACACCTGAATGCATCTCGAATCTAAATAGAGCACACACAATGACATTTCAAATGTATCGCCAGAATCTACAAATTCCCACCTTTCTAATGACACCCGAACGCCCCTCGCATCCACAACACATCCAACACTATTTGTGATCAAACTTCACATTTTACCGTCAAAGTGACATAAATCTATGTTCTTGTCATTTTATTTCACCAAGTTATTTTCGCCCAAAACGGCAGATTTAGTTACTTACATGTCTCAGAAGAAATATCTCCTCACCGCAGACATCTGCCGCGTGATGTAATACTACTAATAGAAGTGAGTTGAATTGATCGGCCCTATTGTCACCGATACTCGATCCAGCGATTTGAGTCAGTATCGGCCCGATATTCGATATCAGTATCAGATCGGTGCATCCTTCGTGAAGTGAAGCTAAAAAGGAGGTAATTGCGGACGGGATCCGCAGAGATACGACTCACATTTTAATCCAAAGCATGGTAAACACGACACATTCAGTAAAGTATAGAAACACTTATACATTAGATTATAATCACAGGAAGTATAAAACATGTTATCTGTGTCCCTTATAAATTACAAAGAAAATACCACTACATTTTGAGGGAAATGTGCTTATTCTTTGATTTTACAGTTTCCTGTAAAATATTGAATAAATAATTCCTGCCAATACTGATACATTTGAGTTGAGGACATATCTGACTACATAAAGTCACAAAATCAAACATTTTTACTGTATCAATTTAGAGTTTTTCCAAAGTAAGAGTCTCTGATTCCATTTTTTCCCATGCTCTAGTGTTAAAAAAAGTAAACGAAAATTGCAATAAATCCTAATATCTTATTGCAATACTTGTAGAATCGCAATACATATTGAATCGGCACCTAAGAATCATGACAGAATCGAATTGGGGAGAAAAGTGAATCGTCCCAGCTATGCTTAGCTCCTGTCTAAATAATATTTCTTCACTTGGCAGATGTTTCTAACTAATAATATTACATTAGTAATGTAATGTTTAATGATGCGTAGTGCCTGTAGACCCACCTTTAAATCTTAACTTTAAAGTCATTGATGTGCGTCAGTCTCTTTTGGAAAAATGCAGATAATTTGCCTTCCTGGATTTTCTCACTGCCCTAACTGCTCTGTGAATCACATCTCACTCTCCAGCAATGCATCCCAGCGGCATCACTTTCCTCTGCTCCTGGACTCTGTCATTCAGTGCGCGTACAGGAAAGTCCAGATGGATGCTGTTTTATATGTTAAGCATCACGCTGCTTTTCCCTTCAAAACAGCTTCTTTAAAAACAGCATTTCCCCTCTAACTATGTCTCACCAGGCTCTGTGTGAAGAATGCATGGCTCCTCTTAACTAAACTTTAACCAAAGCCCCCTACTTTATATGACTTCCTCGGGAAGCCCGCACATTTCATTGAACAGATTTTTTCCTTTGCCCTGTAAGACAAGTCGGACACCCTGCTGTGCTAATTGCAGCAGTCATCTATCTTTGATAAGTGTGAGCTGACAAAACAAAGTGTTTTTTAGTCAGAACATTCTCACAGGCGGCTTTTGTGTCCCTAAATACACTGGAAAAACGTTTTGTAATCAAACAGTGACCACCGGGGCCAAGCTGTCAGCGCAGCGCTCATGGGTTCGATTACAGGAAAGGCAGGAGGTGAACGCAGGAGCCAGTGGATTCCATGGTTTCTATCTTAATACTTTGAATTATATAATCTTTATTAACAGTAACCTCTTCCACCTGTCTGCTCTGTCTGCGCACAAGATTCTCAGTGTGAATTGTACAAATCGCTTTGGGCTATTTTGAAAGCATTATATTTCTTTGAGGTGCTTACACCAATACCTTTTTTTCCACCAAAATTAGCGTGTATATGCCGGTTTTTTTTTAAACCAGCTAAAAATAGGGGATAGACTCCTTTCCAATGGAGTGGTGCAGGGATGACGTCTTTTTGTAGGCCACCCTGGAAGTTAGCATCGCCCTGCTTCCCTCGACTAAAAGCCTATGGGATTTTTCCATTGGATTTGGGATTATTGCAGCAAATAGAAGAAGAAGAAGAAGTTTATTTATATAGCGCTTTTCACAGACAAAAGTTGCAAAGTGTTTACAAGAGCATAAGACAGAAAAACAAAAACCAAACAAAAAAGGAATTAATTGACCATGTGAGCCACATGTTTAAAAGTGCAATACAAAGAGCACATAAGAAATAATGGAAATTACATATTATTAAATGCAGACT
>JAOVVB010014906.1:0-16498 GCA_028570985.1 Heterobranchus longifilis | reverse complement strand
CGGCTCGTTTAAAGGCACAGTTTCTGAATATACCCTGTGTGCACTTCTCCTTGGATTTAGAGTTTTAATACTTTGACAGTATTTATATAGCACCTAGACCTGCTTTATAATAAATTTTAAAAAAGTCATGGAAATCTCACTGTGACAATATAGGACATTTAAAGTGTCACGTGTTAGATTTACAGACGTATCCATTTTAATCCTTCTAAGCTCTCCATAATTCATGTTACATGCATGGTTACTGCATCCAGTTTGCTCACATTTATGACCAGTGGTCATGCATTTCACTGCAGCCACATGTAGCTTATAATGTAAGCCATAAGTGTTATGTTGGAATGCGACAGACCACCAAAGCCCTCCCAAAATCCCAATTATTTATTTTCTTGGCTTCGCTTTATAGGGTATGGCAGCGTAATTTAGAAATAGGGATTTTCTGTATGCAGCTCTAAATGTTTTGAACTCGGCCACCTCGCTCTCGCTCTGTAAGCCACATCGCTGGGCTTTAGGGAGTTTGGACATTTGGATGTTTTTTTTTCATCTCTGTCATTTCTGTTGGACCCTGTTTTTCTAATGTAGCATCTTTTTTGTACCAATCATTTCTCTGTAGGCTGAATGCCACTGAGTTTCAAATATCATATGATCAGATGCTGCCCTCTGCTAGTACACAAAGTTTGAAAATGTGTTTCGGTGATCCAAACACAAGTGGACAGCCGTTCACAGCCATAATTCGACCGCTAGAAGGTCAAAGGTCATTACATCCACACTCCCGCCAGTCACACGTCTGTACAGAAGAAGTGAAGACATATTTTCCTGTTCCATCCTTGTCTGGGATGCATCAGGACGCATTAGCGTTTACACTACAAAAGATATGTGATCAAATACGTCCCAGACCACCATATGTGGTTTGAGTGATCGCAAACCACTTATCGTGATCACAATGCGTCCTGGTGGTCGTTTACACTTGCAGCCCTGATCCGATCGCGTGTACACAGGGTCAAAGATCAAAATGTAGGACATATCATCAGTGTAGTCAAATATCAGAAGGTGGCTTTTTTTTTTTTTTTTAAGAAGCAGAGCAGCTCCCCTAATAATGGTCTCCTTCATAATCCAGACACAAACAAAAGGATTACCCAGACTGACATGTCTCTTCATACAGAAATAATAGTATCCAAATGCTTAATATGGGATTTTCAGATTTACAGTTTATGCCCTTCAAGAATTAGATTAAATACATACAACAGTCAGTCCTGTTTGGCCACAGAAATCCTCAGATATGGGCTTTAACCCATCTTCAAACATGACATTGGAGTCTGGAGGCTTAAATGTAATCTGCTAAACAGAAACAGATTGGTGGCAGAGGTTGAGCAATATTGCCTTATACGAGCATTTGCGTCTTTGCCAAGCGGTGGTTTGCATCTGGGTGGTTGGCAGCGTGGTCTGGTCCACAATGCTTGGTTGGTGCCCTTGACTGAACACTGGCCCTGGTTAGACAGGCACCTGCGGTGAGGAGGCCCACGTCTGATCTTAACCACGACATCACCGCTGCCGCCACCGTGCTAATACCGCCTCACTGTAGCCGGAGCCACCACAGACCCCCTTCGCTCTCCGTCTGTCCCCCTCTGTCTCCGTCTGGACCTTTTTCTTTTCCGCACATGTCTAAGCCTCTGCATGTCTCACGCTCATTTCCTTTTACTTTTGAATCCATCCACTTTCTTGACGCCAAGGCCAATTACAGGCCTTTGATGGCAGGATACTGTGTTTGTGTATCTCAGGGACTGCGGCGTGCTGGTCTCTCGGTACATACCGAATTGAGCCACAGCAATGTACAACAACTGCCTACCTTACAATAAATCTATAGTTGGATATGCTTCAGATTTAGTTTGTCTCTTGCTGTGTATTATGAGTATTTTTCATTATCCTCATTTTCCCTTCTTTTTCTCCATTTCTTGTACTTCTGCCTTTTTCTCCATCTCTTTATCTTAAGCCGTTTTCTCATATGAACTCTGGACAATGTCAGGAGAATCAGGCCCGGACATTGTCTGGAGTTGCCCTTTCGCACATGTAGCACACAACAGGAGATTACTGGAAATACTCCGTTTGGTTTAGGCGAGGGGTGGCGCTTGGGTAGAACGTGCAGGAGGCAGGACATGATGCAGATTACACTGTGGTCACATAGCCGGCCATTCCTTGAATTTGTCTGACATTTTCGGCGCCGACCCTTACCGACAGAAGTTCCCAAATCTCATTGTCTCGCCAGTTAGACATTTGGGTTGGCGTCTTTGTCTAAATAACTTCTTCTTCACCCTCGAATGTTTGTTTTCTTCCGGTTTTGCGGCAGCTGCATGATAGAAACGTCATCGACACGCCCACGCGCTGAATTCTCCGGACAATGACCGGCTCTATTCACACATCTATCTGACATTACATGGGAATTTGTACTAGGGAGCTGGCAGGGTAAAGTCTGTTTAATGTCTGATTCAACTGATTCGGACATTTGCGTTCACACACACAGCTCCTGCTGGTAATGTCTAGATAATTTCAGGGTTGCAGTGCATGTATGAAAGGGGCTTTACAATTCATCACAGTCTTTTTTATTCACTTATTCACTGACAAGGAATGACAGCAACAGTAAAAAAACATTTGCAATTTGCCCGCAATACACCAGCTGTCTGGAGGAAAACCAAACAAGTGAAATGAAAGACATAAATGTAACTTAGATTCAGAACACTTTAGGAGCTCTAGGACTGTGTGACCAGAGCAGAATGTATTTGACATGCTGACACCACTCCACAGTGACCTGGAGGTGAGCCCTCCAAAACCTCCCCAGAGTGTTTCCCCTGTTCATCTGTTCTATTAGTTCCTCTTTAACACCTCTACAGGGCTTGACCTTTTTTGGGGGGCTATACTAAAGGGTCATAGGTCAGGGTTCAGCCTCAGTACACATTTGCATAGAATGCTACTGGTTAAAAATGGGAGAAAGATCCAGCTTGTGAGTCTTGTTGGATCACCAAGCACGCTGTGATTGTCTTTTAGCAATGATTTCATAACCGGGTTTTACAGATATCGTGGCAGGAAGTTGTCGCATGCGTGTATTATTACAGCCTCAGTTTAAATTTTCTGACCATGTGTTTTGGATTAATGGAACGTGATTTTAACGCGGTTGGTTACATTACATTGACAAAGCAAGGAAATAAGACTGGGAAATATTTATGAGCCCAGGTTTTCACTGTACAAAAGGTCTTGGGAACAAGTGTCCAACTCGAGTGAGAGACGGCCAAGCCTGTCTCTCCCATAGGGACTCTCTTGTAACCCTGGCCCGACCCTGTCACCCGACCCTGGACCTGGCCTTTAGGTTCTCCGCACTCAGGGTCACGACCCCTTGGGTCAAACACCATAGTGTGCCTGTCGCTGGGTCGATGGCAGCCCCGGCCCTTTTCTCATCGTGCCATTGTGCCAGATGACGTTAATTCCTCATCAGCTGGTCATGGAGGGAACCACTTGAACAACAGACCCAGGGTCAGATTGCTCCCCATTTGTGGTCATTTGAGGGCCGAAGAACACCTGATGGGGTGTTGGCAGTAACGTGACCAAGACCAACTGCCAGGCCTATTTGTTCATCCTTTGTGCCATTGTGTGGAATGGAGCGTAAATCACTTTTTCCTCACAATTTATCTTTCTTTCTTTCTTGTCTCTCTCTCTGTCTCTCTCTCTCTCTCTCTCTCTTTTTCTCTCTCTCTCTCTCTCTCTCTCTCTCGGTCTCTCTCTCTCTCTCTGTCTCTCTCTCTCTCGTTAATTCTCACTCTCTCTGCTCTCATCAGCGGTCCAGTCAATAAGGGCACGTGCTTTATTTAAACAATCACCAGATCAGGGGCAGATTTAGGGAGATTGATCCCCCGGGCTGATCCGCTCTGGTGAAAGGATCTTTATCCTCCTGAATAGAGTCTTATCTAAGACTTGTATTGATTAGGGAAGAGTTAATAACCTCTGAATTGATTGGGCTGCTTTTCTGTATTCTGCCAGTAAGCAAATAAGTCCATTCTGGTAAATGATACAAGATATATGGGTGTTTTTTTAGGTTTTGTTAATGATCTACAGCTGCAAAGATTAATCAATTAGTTGTCAACTATTAAATTAATCGCCAAATATTTTAATAATTTTCTGGTTTCTTTACTCCTCTATAACTGTTTGAGTTATGGACAAAACAATTTAACATTTTTCACCATTTTATGACATTTATAAACCAAAGAACTAATGGATTAATCTAGAAAATAATCCACAGATTAATCAACAATCAAAATAATTGTTAGTTGCAGCCCTAATCTAAACGTACATATTGTGGAAGCTCATATATTTGGATATAATACCTCAGAGAATGCATTTTTAAATGTGCTGGATATTCTGACTGCAAAATAAGTGGCATCAGTCTGTCTCTATCCAGGTAGTTTGGGTTCTCACTTCTCTGTCTCTTCCTCTTTTAGACAAGGAGAGCCTGATCACGGAAAGTGGCAAACTCCACACCTTGGACATCCTGTTGAGTCGACTCAAGGCACAGGGACACAGAGTCCTCATCTACTCCCAAATGACCCGCATGATAGACCTGCTGGAGGTATAAATGCACACACACACACACACACACACACACACTGGAACTTCTACTGAAATTGCTTATTGAGTAAAAAAATAATTTAGTTTGAGTTGTGCCATAATAGAGTAGTGCAGGGATGACAGGGATGAGGCCAACTCCAAAGTTAGCATCGCCCTGGTTCCCTGGACAAATATCCAATTGGATTTTTCCAGGAGCTCACACACCTCACCGTCACTGTCACCACTACTAAGCTGACTTTAGAACTGTTAAATAAGAGTCAGACATGTAACACACAAGTATGCACACATTCACACAGACCCTTGTACCAACTACCAATAATTAATTCCAAAAAGGGATAATCTTCGCTGAAAACACACCTTTATTGTGTCATTTGTATATATATCGGTGTTGTTCCAAGCCAGTTGTTTAACTGGTCGGCTTCCACTGGCGAGGTATTGAGCTCCAGTACCTTTAATCAGCCTGCCTGTCCTTCGTTAGTGCACTCATTAGACGGCTAATTAACAGGTCAGGGCTAATTAGCGGGGTCTCATCTGCAGGGGAGGCAGCCAGATGGGAGGGATGACTGGAAGGAGCGAGGAAAGATGCGAGGGGAGAGGGGGGAGATGGGAGTGGCAAGGGCCTTGGGATTAAAAGAGAAAGAAATTGCCAGGAATGAGAAATGCCAGGGTGATATTTAGGGACTCTTAATTTTTTTTATCTAAACAGGATAAGTGCTTTAAGCTGCTTGGATGACCACAGAGTCAACGCAGATATATCATCATATCGTTGAGGTAATTTATGAACAAAGACAGTTAAATTCATGCTTAAAAAAACACTACACTAAACAGAGACACTGACTCTGTGTTTAAGATTCTTGGCTAGCTGTAATCTGTTTTGAAATCAGGGGCAATCCATATTAAAAACAATGGCGCAAAGCAATTCTGCTGGTGATCATGTGTCGACAGCCTCGGTGCAATACTCCATTGTTGCCTCCATATTTGTTGCAAACATCACTATGGAGCCAAAAGCCTCTGGCATGATGTCATTGGGAATTCCTTCCCATTCACACGGTGCAGTGCTGTTTCCACGGCCAAATCTTTTGATGGCAGATGGACCCAGCCCAGGTGGTTAAGGACCGTCTTCCTGTGTGTCTGGGACACAGTGGGAATGCCTCGTGTTTAAGGTTGTAGGGAAACAGCAATGGAGAGAATCAAGGTGGCTTAGATAATGCAGGCTAGTTAAGTGTGTTAACCCTTTTAGTCCCAGGCCAAAAACACTTTTCTTTCTACTGCCAGTTATGTACTTCTTAAAGTCTCTTATTAGCTTGAAATAAGGAATAACCAGGACTATTTCAAAATGAAAATGTGTATATATAAAGTGAATAGTTGCAGTCAAGATTTTTAAAATGGATTATATACTGTACAGTATATCAGGGTTTAAAGTGGTGCTTTTGTATGAGTCTCTGTGGAGAAACTCAACGTTTTAAAGATCTGTTGATTAAATCAACAAATCAATTAGTCAACAAATTTGTAAGTGTTAGCTGACTAAGAATTTTAATCGAGAACAGCCCTTGTTCTGTATATGGCTTGTCCATCTCGAGTAGTCCACCGCTACATTATAATCATAGATACAGGCTGATTGAAGAATCTAATTTACAGTAATAGATTGGATTTCTTAAGTTAATATCAGATCTGAGGTCTGAGATAAGACACAGCCATGAGTTTAGGAATTGCTTCTGTAATAGGAAGATCTTTGAAAGTTAAGATAGGACAAATAGTTAGGATATTTTTCTATAATGAGGTGATTGACAGTGAGATAGACCAATCAGTTAAACAGTTAGCGGGACGGTGGCGTTCTGCTGAGACTGAGGGGGTTAATGTTCTTTTCACTGACTGTCCCACCAAGCTATGATCTCCAGGTCTAATGAGGCAATATTACAGAGGCTTTTTTACAGTATAAGTGACCTCATACAGTAATGGGAGGCCGTGACAGCGTCTCCTCTGCTAATGGGTTTAAAGAGATCCACGAATGAAATCATGTATTCACCCAATCTGGCTTCAGTTTTCCTAGACCTTATTATCTTTCTCATCGGTTGGGGATAAAAAATTCTGCAGATGGAGTTGATTTCCTGAACATGAGACTGTGACTGTGAGGAGAAACAGTGAAGGAGAGGCTGATGCTAATCTCTGTCATTAGCGTCATTGTTTTCGTCGCCGGTCGGCTGCCTGGTTCTTCTGGTGACATCACGTAGTTGGGTGATGGATCGTTGAGATCCGGGTGGCCCGAAGAAAAATAACATTGTTGCCTTTCTCTGGCAGCAGCCGATAGTGGAGCAGGACCGCCAAGTTACTGCCCTCCTGCTTGAGTTGTGTGTCTTGTGGCTGCTTAGAAGGCACTTTACTGTACTGCAAGTCTGCGGCTTAGATTACAGTGCTGGCGGGGATGCCCGCAATGACTCGTGGGTATTGCAGCCAGAAAATCAGCAGCAGATTTGTGTTTATAAAGTGGGATACGGTGACCCATTACGCAATAGATGAATGCATGAAATTATGATTATTTTACGATACATTTTGACTATTTTATTATATATTTCTGTGACATTGTGATTGTAAACACAAAGAAAAAATATAACCTTTTTAATTTGTGATAATGAATGCAATAGTCTGAACTGGGATGCTGTTCTTAAATGTGACTGCAGGCTTCAACGTTAATGTTTTTTTTCACTTGCCTGGCCGGCCAAGTGGGTCAGAAATCTAGTCAGTTTTTACTTGCCCCTATACAAATAGCTCTATTTATTAGCGGTTATCAAATAACAAAGACTAAAGTTAATTGTCAACTCTCAACAGAGATGAAAAGGCTTCATACAACTTTTTGCACACATGCAGTAGAACATGTGTGAAATCAAAATGTATGTTAATGTTAAGTTAATGTGTTACAGAGTGAATTGTAGCAGTCAAAGTCCTTCTGCTGTTGTTTTTGATTTTGGTTTTTGGCACTGCAAGCAGTTATGACATACTGGTGTGAATTGCAACTCAGCCCTAATAAAGACTTTGTGACCGTGCACACTGTGTTCCCACTGCGATAAATACACACTGTGTTTCGTGACTTTGGGGACTCGTTATCATTTGGGAAGTTGAGAACAACCTGGCTGCCACTCCTGGCTTTTTCTAGGACCTGGTTTTCATGCACATCCAAGTGTCAACACTGAAGATTTAAAGTAAAAGTCCAATTTGAGCAGAGACAGAAATATTAGACAGGAAAGAAGAAATGTCTTCGTGCTTTTAAAGAATTGTCTATTCTCCTGCGACTCTTTCCTACCATGCATCATTTCAAGTTTATTATTGTTGTCGTCATATATCACGACCATAAATATTTTACTAAAGATGCCCACTAAAAGCTGCAGTTAGTTGAACAAGATTAACATTTTTTTCCATTTAAAGGGTGACCAGAACTACACCCTGATTTATAACATTTGCAATGGAACACATTACAAAATCAGTGAAAAATATAGCGGTGTCACTTTTGATTAACACCAACCCAAACAAAATATTGCCAGCTGTTGAGGTATAGATTTCAGTGTAGCAGGACTCAAAAAGCTTTACATCATGGCAGGTGAAGGTTGCAGAGACTGTAACAGACTATGCTCAAGTCTGAGAGACCTCATGTGATCTATTCCTGAAACTTTTCTGATGATTTATACACTGATTAATTTTTAAGAGTAGGGAAGCTGAGTAAGGCTTTATGCAAGAGCAACAATATCTGCAACATCCTGCTGGCAAGCCATCAAAACCCAATTGAACAAGGTTAGCAGCATTTTGGCGAGCACTGGGCTAATGGTCCCTAATGTGGTGTTCACTCAGAGCAGATGGGGCTGCTGGGAACAGAGCCAGACACACAGAAAGAGGAGGGCAGGCCCTGCCGGGACTGAGGCCCCGAGAGTCATGACAGGGGTTTGGGGAGGTCACAGAAAACATAGTGTCGAATCATTGATATCGTTGTTAATGATTGTGAGAGGTGAGTCGTGATGTGTGGCAGTAATTGTGGCCGGTTCATTGGTTCGGGGGCACTGACATGTTTGAGTGAGGAGGTCGGAAGTTCAGGAACATGCTTAAAAAGAGATCAACATGTCACCTCATCACTGCTGTTGCACTTAACACCCACACACAAACACACAAACACTCTTACGCGGAACACATTTGGGAGGATAGAATATCAAATTCAGCATTTCTCAGTGTCTCTCTGGGCTTCGATTGAGGTTTCAACTCCAGGAAGTGCGCATAGGAAATGTGGGATTTTGATATTTTGGACACAAAGTTTCATGTCTGACAGAAATTCTTACATTAAAGATTAGTATTTCTAGACTCTTGGAACTCAACAAGTAGACCTGCAGGGCTGATCTGCTCCTCAGAGAAAGACTGGAGCAGCAGTGCATATTTGAGAACTTATTAAATTCAGAAAAACAGCTTCAGATTCCGGTTTGTTCAAGTTTGGATGACGATGAAGAGTCTGTGAGTTTGTTGGTTTCGAAATCAGTAGTAAAGGTGATCCAGGAAGGTTTAGTTCAAATAATAGACTGTATATAAAAATGGGCGATGTCTTCACTTCCTCCCACTGTACAAAAACGAAGCCAAAATATCCCCGATTAATAGATTGTACTTTTGGAACCAGAGTAGTACTGATCAGGCAGTAGAGAGGTCCCGCCTATACACCTGCCCGACTAATCATGAGTCAATCACAGCTGTCAGTCATGACATTTCACCCCATTTTTATTAGCATGGGAACCGGCCGTATCTGCTGAGCTCATGTTTCATTTGCTCTGGCAGATACGTCTGGCTCCCCTCCCATTCAAGCAGATTTCCAGTCGACCAGAACCGAGTCAGTCCTTTGTTTTTTTTTGTTTTTTGACAATTCATTTAAAAAGACATTTACATGCACTATGAGGGTACCTGGCACTTTTCTTCACATGATGTGGGACTGTCCACCAGTCTCACAGTTCTGGACTAAAGTAGCATTTAATTTGTCTGGCAAATGTACTGAGAGGTTCCAGACTAATACACATTTGCAAATTAGTCTGCCAATGCCAGGCTATGTTTTAACAGCATGAAATAACAAATTAAAACCAAACTTATCAGAAAAATGACCACTTGAACAAACCTCTGTGTGATAATAACTACCTAAAAATGACAGAATCCATCTTTGGGAAAAAATGTATTTGACATGTGCTTTGATTGATCTGCTAACATGGAGGGGGCGGGGTTTATGACTTATACTGCAGGCAGCCACCAGGGGGCGATCGAGATGTTTTGGCTTCACTTTTGGGAAGCTTTTAGCCGTCCATCTTTATACACAGTCTGTGGTTCAAATCCATGAATTCAAAAACCTTATTTATGAATTCCATGCAGGACTGGATCCAGTTCTTTTCACTAAAGCAGTTTTTAACAGCCACTGATTGTATATGACAACTTTGCTATAATATTTTGGTTTTTGGAGGCAATACACCAAATTGGGTGTGTACTATACTTCTGTTCTCGAGTTCTGGCAAACAAAAGAATAAATGTGGGGGGTAAGTACAACACCACATAATTGTCTCATGGGCTTTCTAAATTATGTTGTCCCATCTTTCCAGGAATACATGGTTTATCGTAAGCACACCTACATGCGCCTCGATGGATCCTCCAAGATTTCTGAGCGCAGAGACATGGTGGCTGACTTCCAGAGCCGGTGAGTGAAGACAGGCATGATCTACAGTGTGTGTGTGTGTGTGTGTGCATGAAACCAAATACCCACTTTTTGCTACTAACTAACTGTAAATTCGCCTTTTGGTATATTGCAGTAATCAGCAAACGGTTGCGTGTGTCAGAATATGTGTGTATTTCCTAGTGAGTCCACATGCTCTGGTTTACATTAGTGTGCAGCTCGGAGGCGCCGGTGTTACTCTGGTTCTTGCTGTGGGGGGGTGTAGGTGAGAGAGTTTGTGGGTTACCAGCTTTATTTTGCGGCACTCTACCATCTGTATCAAGTACATTTCATTTCAGTTTTGCTGCTAGGCTTTAAATCCGTGCTGACATTTTTGAGAATGGTTCTTATTTACACTCTAACTTAATTTTGTGCCATGATACTGTATATGGATGTTTGTACAGTACAGTTGTAAATGATATCTTTGCATTTTGTGTGTCTCCCGCTCTCTGTCCTCCTCCTCCACTCCTCTCCCTGCAGGACGGACATCTTTGTCTTTCTGCTGAGTACGCGGGCTGGAGGGCTCGGCATTAACCTGACTGCTGCCGACACTGTGAGTAGCCCTCACGCTGAAGGAAAAACACTTCACTAATACAATATCAAAGCTTAACCCACATACTGCTCACTGTGGCCTCGTTTTTCACTGCAATATAAAATCTTGCACCTCTAAGGAAACTGCACAATCATGGCCAGAAGTAGGGAGAACTCTTTTAGAATTTATTTTACAAAATAATTGAATTTATATACAACATTTTTCCATACAAGTGTTACCAGTATTGGGAAAAAAAAGGGTTATCCACATGATACATATTGAACTATTTAAATGTTTACAGCCTCTCTTGTCCTCGCCTCTTTGCTCTGTGTAAACAGCTGCAGTTCAGTCCAAGTTTCACTGAATTTTTGTCACATGACTGTTGGTCTCAGCCGAGTGATTCATGGCTTCTAAGTAGCACTGAGGAGTTCAGAATTTAATGTTATTTTTATAGGATCTGGTTTGTGCAAACGGTTTATTTTTGACAACATCTGAAAAATGTTGAAACCTGCAGAATAACATTTTGATGAAATATCACTATTTTAAGCTCAGCTTTGGTTACTTTTCCTGATGGAAGCGTTCATCACACATGACTCGTTCAAGGACCATCGTAAATTTGGAAATCTTTTTTTAAAGAAAATATGCCTTTCGAAGTTGCTGGCAGGTTTTAGGGTTCAGAGGGTTAAACAGCACTAAATATTTCCTAAATATATCAAAAGCCAGTGCAGTGTACATTCTTTGCTATGTGTTTTTCTCAAACAGAGTCAGAAAAGATGTTTTGGGATGACCTGTGTTTCAGCATTAATAATATGTTGATACAAAGACAATATAGCGTGCGTGCGAGCATTGAGGGGGGATCATCATTCATATACAAATGATGATCTCTGTGTGTTTATCAACATCTCAGCATAATCTCCCTTTGTGTCCCTATAGCCCTGTTTAAGTGGGATTAGCTTTCATGACAATGAGTTTGAAGTGACTGTTAACACGGGACATCTGTCATGTTAAAGGGCAGTTCACTTGGGATAGAGAAGTGTCTGCTGTCATCACACACATTGAACCATGTGGTAAACAATAACAATACAGCAGAAAAAGTGAAGTGTTTGCTTTCCTCCAGGTCATCTTCTATGACAGTGACTGGAACCCCACAGTGGACCAGCAGGCCATGGACCGAGCTCACAGGCTGGGCCAGACCAAGCAGGTCACCGTGTATCGCCTCATCTGTCAGGGATCCATCGAGGAGAGGATCCTGCAGCGGGCCAAGGAGAAAAGCGAGGTCCGAAACACAAAATATGACAACGGTTTCAATTTGAGAGTTTTAAAAAGAAATTGTACTGCAAATACGAATTAATTACAGAGTTAATTAACGCTTTATTGTTCTTGTGTGATAAGATCCAAAGGGTGGTGATCTCTGGAGGAAACTTCAAACCAGACACACTGAAACCCAAAGAGGTGGTCAGCCTGCTGCTGGACGACGACGAGCTGGAGAAGAAACGTGAGTGTTTGAGGCCTTTTTTGTCTTGATTTAATTCAGTTTTCTTTGCACAAAAGCTAACCCTCGCCATAACTGTAACTATATACCTATAAATATAACCTATAACTATAACTATCTCCTGCAGTGCGTCAGAGACAGGAGGAGAAGAGGCAGCTGGAGGAGTGCAGCAAGGTGAAGGAGCGCAAGAGGAAGAGGGAGAAGTACGCAGAGAAGGTACAGTGCAACATGATCAGCAGGAGCCTCAAACGTCTGCAGTCATCTCAAAGTGCGTTTCCATCCACCTGTTTTTATCAACGTTTTCAATTTAAAAACCCTGATTGGAAACACCTTAATTTCGAAAAAAGTCTTGAAATATCACCAAAAAGTTTTTAACGCTTAGCTGAGGTGGAACATTTTTCATATCGCTAAAAGCAAACTGCGACAAAGTGCAATGGCAACAGATTTGCTGAATAAATGATGACGTCGGCCTACATGAAGCATGTGCAGTGTTTTTCACAGAATTAGACCGCAGGGGGAACACGGACCTTAGCAGCTGTAGCAACTACAACATTCTGTTACTGCTTTTAGCGCTGCCGCCTGCCACCAGCCCGCTGTGACCCCCAGCGCAAACTCCAAACTGCGCTGGCTGAATTCGAGTTGCTACAGCTGCTAACTAAGGAGCTTTCCTCCTGCGTTGTTTTATTTTTTCAACGTTTGGGGTTCGACTGGCGCTCTTTACTTCTCTGCACCTTCTTCTTCTGCAGTAGTATAATACTACTGCTTATATTGACGAACCAAGAATCGCATAACGGTGATGGATGGAAACAAATATTCACTCAAATTTTTTTTCTTCTCAAAATTCGGTTAAATTTGGTTACCTGACTTCAGTCTGCAGTTGCGTGGTCTGTCGAGCAGGGACAGGATGTGTAGAATAAAAGAAGAAAGGATAGAATAAATACAGGGTGTAAAATAGGAAAGGAATGTATGGAGGAAGAAAAGGAGTGAAGGGTAATTAAGCTAGAGAAAAAAGGTCACCAAAAACATGAGGATTTGTTCTCTGGGGGACCACAGTTATCCAGAGCCCTTCATTTGAGATACCTTGTCGTGGACTTAAGTAGTGCTAGATGTGAGGTCAGGGGGGGTCACCAGCATCATTAGATATCATCCTCTGGGGACTGTATCCATAGATCCAGATTTAATGGCAATCTGGCCCCTTACTTGTCGAGTTAGGGGCTGGACTCAAGTGTTGGACAGAAGGACACTTGAACACTCGACAGACGTCCTTCGTCCTCGAGACTAAAGGAGCGGGTGTAAAATGAATGAAAGCTAACCTGTCCCCTCACCTGTCTCTAACCAGCAGAAGAAGAACGAGGAGTCTGAGAACAAGAAGAAGAAGGAGGTGAACCTGGTCATCTCTCACGCTCCCTCGGCCGACAACTCCAACCTCTCTGCAGACGGAGACGACTCCTTCATCAGCGTAGAGATGGACTCGGCCATGCCCAGTCCCTTTAGTGAGGTGAGGGAATCCAGGGGGAAATACACGGAACGGGAGGGTTTCCCTTTATCAGAGTGAAGGAAGTGGAGCAGGAGGAGAATACTCTCTCTATACTATATGTAGTCTCTGACTGATGTATGTCACAGAGGATGGTAATGGCTAGCCAGTGGCTAAGTTCATTTTTCATTCACTATTGCATATCGGTCCGGCCTCCCTCCCATTCAAACACATTTCCAATCGGCTAGAAACTAGTAGATAGTGTAGATACTAATATGTATTTGCGAATTAGTCCGGTGATGCCAGACTAGGTAATGCTGCTCCATTAGGACACTTTGAATCCACAACCTGTCTCCTCTTAATGTTTACTCATTTTTTGTTTATTGATCCCTCTGTTTCCATGTTTTACTTTCTTCTTTCATTCTATCCTCCTGCCTCTTCTGCTTCCCCTTCTTCCTCTCTCAATTCTTTAATTCCCTTATTTCTAACTTTTTATATCCTATATCTATTCCATCCTTTTTTTTCTTCTCTTCTTCCTTCCTTCTCCTCGTTGTTCCTCACATCACATTGTGTCCCTTTGCGGCCTGGTTCCCTTCTTCCCCGTGGTGCTGACCCCGCAGCCTGTGTGTGTGTCTGTGTGTGCTCCTGTGCCCGGCCAGATCTCCCTGAGCAGCGAGCTCCAGCCCGGCTCGTTACCCCCGGACGCCGACCAGGACGAGAGCAGCAGCGACATGCTGGTCATCGTGGACGATCCCGTGTCCTCCGCGCCGCAGTCTCGCGCCACCAACTCGCCCTCGTCTGTGTCTGGATCCGTCTCTGACAACATGAACGGTGAGAGAGCAGATAGGTTTTAGCCGACCTTTGACCTTGATTTTGCTTAATGAGGACTTTTACTTTTGATACTTTAATTACTGAAATCCAAAGGATCCAAATCAGTATGTAGCTTTAAAAACCTTAATTCAACCCCAAAGTGCAGGATATTGTAAATATAATTAGTGCATGAAACTGTTTTGACTCACATAGTCTTGTCACATGCAAACTGTCATTCTAAAAGCTCCAAACTTGCCAAATAAAACATAACCTGTGTGTTATCTATGAGACAGTATTATCGTGTTGGAAAAACAAATCTGTGTGACTCACATGAAGGTCATTACTGCACACAGAAGTCCTGCTTGTTATGTTCTCTTCACTATCAGGACTTGTGTTTTAATAGGCATGGGTCCACTGAGACAAGTACTCTGTTACCTCATATGTATTATGCAGCTGATTATTTAGATTTATGAGGGTTTTATTTTGCCTTGGCCACAATGTCTCAGTATGTTCCGTACTATGGGATCCAGATAGATAGTGAGCCTATAGTTTATATCGCCTGTCCTCTGGATGCGCTGCAATAAGTTAATCCCTCCTAAATATGTGCTGCTTTGTTGAAACCCATTTGGGATTTTTGCCGCCATGCTAAGAGGCTCCTGCCAGAGAGATTATTAAAAAAAAAAGGCCCGGCGGGCTGGGAGGAAAGTTGGTGCTTTCAGAGACGTGAATGACGTTATAATGACAGGTTTGAAAGACAGAATGAAGGTTAGAATGAGGGAGCAATTGGTAAACTTGAAAAGGGAGGAAGAGCGAGATTAAGGGTAAGAGAGGGATTTGTGGAGGGTTTTCATCTGCGCCTGGTGTGGGTGATAGGATAGGCTCATCTCCCCCACACAGAAGGGTCGTATGTACTGTGTTTGGATGGAAACATGCAAAGAAAAAACGCAGACCAGTGGAGAGAGCAGGGAGTCAGAAAGAGGGGGAGAAGGTAGCGGAGGGATTAGGGACATTACCAGTGAGGCAAACACCGGCTCTAATTCTGCAAACAGTGTGGAAAATGAGAACAATATTGCTGTTTTTGCTTGAGCCTGTACTTAGGGTAATGATGAGTAATGATTAATGAGTTGTAATTCTTCTATATTGCAGTAAAACGATCAGGTCAGTACCTTTTGAAGGAGTTGATGCCAAGTCAGACAGAACATCTCTCTTACAGTGCTGTGTATTGTTGCCTAACTGGATTTCTGTATTGTCTGTCTGCAGTGTGTTTGAGTCGTTATGTATTCAAAGAACTCGGACCACTTGCTTTGGTACAAGCATGGAAAAAAACAGTAGGAGAGAAAACATATTTCTATATTAGTTTTTACATTAACGCCTTCTTTCTTCAGGCGTTTCAGCCTCGGAAACGATCAGTCCCGGCAGAGGCCGGTCTGGGCGGAGTCGGGGGCGGCCTAAAGGATCAGGAGGCGGGTCCAAGTCCGGAGGGAAAGGACGCGGGCGCAAGTCGACAGCGGGCAGTGCGGCGGCCATGGCGGGAGCGATGGCTGGTGCGGCAGCTGCATCTGCAGCAGCTTATGCTGCTTACGGTTACAGTGTTTCTAAAGGTTAGTGAATATTTTATACGCTTTCACGCCAATGCATGCACACTGGAGGGAGTAAGAGGTAATTGCAGGTGTGTTTTTGGATCTCACTTCCCAGAGATCCAAACAGTGTCGCCTGTGTGACGTCAGTCAGTTGGCAGTTTTCATCGTCTGTAGTCATCGCTCTTTTCTCTGTTTGTGCGGTTATAGTAACCGTTTACACTCAACACCAACAGAAACGGGAAAAAAAAACCAGTGAGTTGCAAGTTTTCAAATCGCAGGAGGTGCAATA
>JAOVVB010014898.1:0-16498 GCA_028570985.1 Heterobranchus longifilis | reverse complement strand
CCCCCCCCGCCCCCCCCCCCCTCCCGCCTCCTCTCTCGGTCTTACCTCTCGCACCCTTGGGTCTCCTGGGACACGAAGCGCCGGTTGCCATGGGGACCACGCCTTTGTGTGTGCTCCGAAGGTCATCCTCCATAGCCAGCCTGTGTGTTTGTTAATAAAAGTCTTCCCTCATAGGGAAACGGTGACGGTACACTGAAGGGTTTTTCTTTCCCCAAACCCCCCAGAGTCTGTGTCGTGTCAAACGGAGCAGCACATCACCCTCTCACTCGTTTGTCTGTTTCTATCTGTCATCTTTCCCTCTCTCTCCTCTCATATCTCAAGGCTTTCTTCTCTCAGTCCCACACCTATCTAATATTATACATGGTATATATATATATATATACAGGTAAATTAATATAAGATATATGTCTGATAATAAGGGTACACCGTTGATGTTTTTTTATTTTCCTAAATAAAGGTGATTCAGGAAGTACATATTTTAAATTGTGAAACTATTGTATGCACACACAGACACAAAGCAATTCTTACTTTTGCACAGTTTTAATTCATCAGATATAAAAATCGAACAGAATATTCCTATGGCTCCAAAATGTGGGCTCCGAGGACCACAAGGGCTTGACAGGTGTTGCCAGGCAAATGGTGAACCGTTTCAATTAATTGTCAAAGATTTCCACAACAGTAGTCCTTCTACAACATCTACATCTTTATCAGAATTCTTTGAAGCACTAAAATTCTTCAGTGATCAGGACCAGTACTCCATACTCTTGTATGGATTTTCCCTGTCAAGAAAAAGTGATGGAAGTAATGTAAACAGTAAATGTGCTGCTTTTCAATGTTACTTATTATAAAATGGAGGACAGGGCAATTTTAAAATACTGCCGGCTCTGGTAAGTATGGACATTTGTCTTCAGTGTTGACATTTTATAGACTACCTAATTGATTCATAAATAGATTAATGGCAATAACAGCCTGCTTAGCTACAATCACATAAATGTAGAAAGCACAGGAATATGCACAGGAAGTTTTATATTTTATTATTTTTGTATTATTATATATGAAGAATTAATTTGCAAAAACAGATAAAGGCCATTCTTAAAATAGATAAACGAACAACATTTTAATTAATATTCTCTTGAATGCACAATAATAAGAAAATGTTTTTATTTATTTTATGTCTTATCAAAACAACCAAACACCCATTTGATTTATATCCCCTTGTTGCTAAAAAAAAAGGGATTTAGGGAAATAAATTAATAATAATAAAAACGAAGACAACTAAGCATTTGAATGCAGAAGCCAATAACAGTTCACAAAAAGCTAAATCAGTAAATCAGCAACAAATGATAGAAGTGTATGCCAGAAACCTGCACACTCCTCACAATAAGAAATTATGGTGCATACATATTGACATTATTGTATGTATTTATTAAAGAGAAGTAGGCCATGCAACTTGCATTTCATTCGTTATTTTCATGTTTCAGCCATACAATTCACACAACACGACATAAAAAACAGTGCAGTGAAAAGTTTGGTCGTGTCTATAAGGTAACCCTAGATTTGCTAAAGGCTCGCGAGATGGGTATGGTTAGGCATTAATCTCGAATAGTTAAGGTTAGATAGGTATGGTTAGGCATTAACCCATAGATGTAGAGTAAAACGCATTAACCTCGAATGTTATGGTTAGTTCGTTGGGAAATGAGTCTAGCGACAATTTTTGCTCGTTTTCGGTGGGTTTTTTTAGGGTTTTTTTGTAAATCTAGGGTTACCTTATAGACACGACCGAAAAGTTTCGCTCACGTTACAGTGACGTTGTCACGTCACAGTGACGTTGCATATTAGAAGGAGAAAAAAGCTCTCCAACTCAGAAGAGCTGAACGAAACCAGCCAGTGAAACCTTAATTTGCTTCTGTGTGCCTCACGAAAGCTGGTTTTAAACTTAAATTACACTGTGCTATAGTCTGGGAGTCCAGTCCAAACACAAACCACTGGCTCACAGTGTTTTATTGTCGAGCCGTAACGCTGTAAGAACAGTTTGGAGCATCTGCTAGCAGCAGCTAGGCTAGCTTAGGGAGCTAAACGGCAGTTTACCGTAGGTCTTTACGGGGGACCGTCGGCGTTAATGATTGGTGGAACAGATGATTGCGCAGTTATTAAAGACAGGCGACGGACACCTCCGGCAGTTAAGAAAACCAACGTTTATGGCACGTTTGCATCAAGCTAACGTTAACGGCTAGGTTAATACTTAAGCTAACAGTGAGCTAGCAGGAACGTTAGGTAGTTCAGCCCAGGTGCTTCAAGAGTCACCCCGAGGTGCTGCGGGACAAGATGACCAGTAATCCCGTAGCAGGCTTTACCTGCCAGGCTAACGGAGAAAACGCACCGGGACGAGGGTCCGGTTCTGGCCGCTCACGTCGCCTCCAGTCCGAGTCAGAGCCCGACGTTGGCCCGACTGACAAAAGCTTAGCGCGGCTGTGCAGCAGGGATGAGGAGGAGCGGGCAGCGGCTCTGGAGGAGCTCAGGCAAGGGGTTCTGGCGTCTTTAGAACTGGACCGGCCCGGCACGGCACGGCTGAGTAAACAAACGCTCCTACATCTGCTTCGGCTGTCCCGGTCATGTCCACTGCAGGAGGTCCGGGGGAGAGCAACCGAGCTGCTGCGGACCGCACAGGTACCGTTAATGTTGGGATACTGTTCACAGTCTGCACTGCTTCATAATGTCTACAGAGCAGAGGGAAACACAGAAATATGTTTGTTTTATTGTTTAGCACTATTGCTTTTGCTTCTTATCATGACGTTCCAAGATTAGGTGAACGCTTGATTAATAGTTGTGATGACTTTGCAGCTGATCAGCCACAGTTATCAGCTGATTAGCACTTTGTATGAGATTGCTGGATATTTCATCAGACATTGAACTCTATGAGGTGATGCAAGACTCTGCTGCGGTGTGCACAAACAAGCAGGCCGGACACGCCCCCTCCCGGTGCCCTGAAAAACACATCAGACACACCCCCAGTGCCTTTTCACAGCCCACTGTAGCTTCTAGAAATAAAACAGTCAGGCTGTGTTTGACGCATTTTCAATTTATTTCGCTTCTCTGTTGGAAAGTAGTGACCTGCGGTATCTTCCCATGATGTCGGTGAGTTTAATGCATTACAGATTTTATGGGCTGTTATGAAACGGGCTCTCCAGTTACAGTAGGCTACAGCCTCTACAGGCTAAGTCGGTCTAGTCAAGTTCAAGAGGATCGAAGCTGCATGCAGATTTTCTCATTTATCTTCAAATAATATTTTATTGATTACAGATGCTCTCTGGTTACTTTCAAACACAGTACTTATAATTAGGGCTGTCCTCGATTTAAAGGAATTGTTAGTTGACTAACACTATGATTTTGTCGACTAATCACTTAGTTGATGTAATCAACAGATCTGTAAAACTTGAGTTTCTCCACAAAGAATCATGCGAAAGCACCACTGCAAATCTTGGTGCTCATAGGTTTCTTGGAAATGAGTCATTCAGCATGAAAAAATCAAAAAATGACTAATCGACTAAAGAAATCTTAGTCTACTAAGACCAAAATGACCAATTAGTCGATTAAAGGGAGACGACCCTACTTACAATGTCAGGTCGCAGGACTTTTTAACATTAACCACTCTTGTCTACACTGAATTTGGAAAAAGTGGGTTCAAATTCTGTGCTGCACACAAATGGAATGAGCTCCAAAGACATTTAAAATGACATTCTCTTGTCTCACTTGATTACTTTAAAAGGTTGTGCTTAAGTATTTGCATGAACTCTTGTAAATTTTTTGTGAATTGTGAAATTGTATGATTGATATCTGTGAATTATCTGTGCGTCTGTCTTAAATTATGTTACCTTTTGTAAACAGGTCTCTCTTGAAAAAGAGATTCCGATCTCAATGAGACTTCCTGTTTAAATAAAGGATTAAAGTGTGTGTGTGTGTGTGTGTGTGTGTATATATATGTGTGTCATTTCTGAAGTATTAAGAGTCATTTAGACGTTTGCTCAAAACATTTTTTAATTTTGATATGAAGTAATGTATAATAGAGCTGCAACAATGCTGATCGATTAGTCGAGCGACAGAAAAATAATCGGCAACTATTTTGATATTCGGTTAAGTAATTTTTTATGCAAAAATGGCAGGAAATGCTGTTTTCAGCCTCTCAAATATGAAGCTCTGTTTTTTGTAAAACGAGACGACAAGAGTTTAACACAACAAAAGTTTAAGACAACAACTATTTTGATGATTGATTTTATCATTTGACATTTTTCAAGCAAAAAAGGCAAAGGCTCCCTAGTTCCAGTTTCTCACTTGTGAGATTTTGCTGCTTTCCTTTGTCTCAATATATTTCTGTTTCGGACTGTTGATCAGACAAAACAAGCAATTTTTTGATGACATTAACTTTGGGAAATTGTGACAAGCATTTTTCACTGTTTTCTGACATTGCGAAGATAAATGTCAGATTAAACAGAAATTAAATTAGTTGTTATTTCACTGTATAATTAACTTAACTCTCTGTGTCTTCCTTCTTAGGAACAAGGAGTTGAAGTACCTCAGGCTCTGGTGTCAGGTCCAAGTGCCTTTATTCCTGCAAAAGAGGTGTGTACGGCTTGTTTTTAAAAGTGCATCTATTTGCTCCATTTTTAAAAATATAAACTATTATGTTTGATTTCCAAATGAAAACACTTGTTTAAAATTGTCTCATATACACGTTTGAAAAAAATGTGATCGTGTGAAATCACAAGAAATTGCAGTGCTTTTTTTCCATTAGTAAATCCCATGAGGCATGGGACAGTTTATGTCGATCAGCAGTTATTTAATGTTTATTGATAAAACTATTCATATTAGAGATGTGGTTTCCCAAGTTGATTTCAGTGTGGCACACTGCTGGCCTCCATGTCTAATCCAAAGATTTGACTGGGCTTGTTGCAGGCTGGCATCATGATAAACAGTCACATTAGTGCTAGTCTGGCGGGCTTACCAAACAGTGCCAGGATAAAGCCTTACTTCCTGTCTGCACAGGAAGTCTGTGTCTGTGTTGCCAGAATATGTTTACAACATTTTCGAGTAAATGTTCCACCAAAATGGTTTCCCTTCCGACACTATTTTGCAGATGCACCATCGGGGCATGGCGCTGCCCAGGACGATTGTGATTGGTTGAAGGAAATACAAACAGGCCAGGGAGTTTTTTTCACTATCCAGGAGTGAAAACGCATTCAATGCAGGCTTTCCCCCAGCAGTGCTGTGGAGATAGGTCAGGCTTTGCGAGACTAGTGCTAATATTAAGCAGTGAGTGTAGCTAAAGATTCTGCTGCAATACTGCAGTGCCTATTGCTTCATGTCATCAAGAGAAGCAACAGCAGAGATATGTTGCAAAAGCTGATGACTAAAAATGCTGATTTCATATGTGACTCCAGAGAAAGTAGGACTGTTGTATCAGCATTTCTTCTTCTTTTAAAAAAAAAAAAATATTTTTTTATAATTTGCATTTAGGAAATTATATAACATAAAAGTACTGGAGTTACACAGTATTTGGAAATGTACAATGGAAAGATAATAGTCAAGGAAGAAAGCAAAAACAGACAAACAAAACAAACAAACAAAAAATGGAAAAATAAATAAAATTAACTGGTTACTAATATATCAGTTCGTAGGATATCGTTAACTGATGACTGATGCAAGTCAGATGATCAAGTCAGATGATACATTAAAACAATGACCTGGCAGCAAAGATGAACATACCCAACCATATGTATTCACACCAGGGCTGCACAATCGATCGTTTTTATCATCACCATCACAATATCAGCTTATAGCAACAAATGAAAGAAAGACACTTTAAAATATAACTATCATCTTTTTTTATGGTGCCTTTTGTGTTCAGTTCAATGTTCAGTTTCAAATAATGTTGGAACTAATTTCCTGTTTTTGTATTTCTATTTTGTATTTTAGAAGTATACTGAAAGACACAGGAAGTACACTTTATCTGTTTGTTTGTCGTAGTATCGTTATCATGATGTAACAGCTCTTCAAGGTTGCTTATTTCCGACTGTAAGAGAAACATTCTTCAGTGAGTCCTTGTCATTCTTGTCCTCATTCTTAATAAAAGAGCATGAGGTCAGGAATCTGTTAAAGCGACAGAGCTGTAGGAAAACAGCAGCTCCTGACCTTATTTCTGCTGCTACAATCAAATGGTGTGCTGATGAACTGTCAATGGTTTTTAACTGATAGTTTTAACTGATCTCTCAACGTAAAGTACTGGCTTGTTTTAAATCTGCTATACTTGTTCATGTACCTAAAAAAGACAAATATCGGCTGTCTATTAAAATGTCTATTTTTTTTCAAAAGTCTTAAAAATGCTGAGACATGGCAAGTAGGATTTCATGAATTTTTTTTTTTTCCAACGTTGCATTGTACAATCTCAAAATAATTGGTAATGTGTATTTAAAAAATAAAAAAAAATTACAGAATGTCTTTCGCAATAACGTTGCACAGATCTGGATAGCAGAACCAACAACATTCATATAATTTTATCACATTTAATTACAATGACAAATGAACAAGTTTCTTTCATGGTAAACCAAATAGATACTTTTATGATAATATAATATGTTCATTGTTTTCTATGTGTTCCACTCTAGAAAATTTGAGGTAGATCATCTAACTTTTCACTGGACCAAAAAAGTCATGTTTTATGTTACAATAAACATTTAGGCAAAATTGTCCCTAGCCCTTAGACTGTAATCTAACCCTATCAGCTCAGTTAACTTCTTTCACTTTGCATGGGTCTGGCCTCCCTCCCATTCAAACAGATTTCCATCGGCTAAAAACTTCCAATCACAACCGTTGATCTCATATGGGGCAGGTTTAAGCTTCTGTCAATCATCCTCTGTCACAGAGGAGGTCAACAAGCTGCTGCAGCTCTCTTCAAATGTTTTCAGAAACTTATTTTAGTGTTCTGTTGAGCTGTAAAATGAGACTTTGTGCCCCGACCGGATATGGTGTTATGAATTAAACAGTTACCATGTTAACTGGTGACTGGTGAGAAATTCAGATCAAACGGTCAAACTAGGCAGTGCTGATCAAATATGAATCAGGGTTCTGTTACTGTATTGCCTATTTCTCGCCTAGAATGTTTTCAGAAACACATTTTTCTGTTTTGTTTAGCTCTAATTTGAAAATGTTTGCAAACAGGTCACCATTTTCTCATCCTTCAATATTTAAGCACTGCTGCAACTTCCATGTGGATTGCTCTGACTGGTTTTAGGTCTATCCAATTGCGTCCAGGGGCATTTTGGTCTTGGAAATCGGAAATTAACTGAGCAGTTCAGTTTTTTCCCAATTTAGGGTATTGTAAAATTGGTCTTAAATTTCATTCTGAGTGGCATTACAAGAGTCTTAAAAAGTCTTAAATCTAACTTGCATTAGGCTATATGAACGCTCAACAAACAAAGTCCATTGTTTTTCTCACTCTGACTCAGTTAAATTCTTCAGATTTGCGGATGTCACCACTGTGACGGGGCTGATCTCTTGTAAACAACTTACAGAGCAGAAGTCTCCTCACTAGTTGAGTGGTGTACTCGTAGCTTAAACGTCTCCAAAACAAAGGAGGTGATTGTGGACCAAAACCAAGACCTTCAGCCCTTAGTTATCAGTGATCAAGCTGTTGAGATAGTATAAAGCTTCAAATACCTGGGGACCGCCATTTCTTCTTCTCTTAAATGGAATATCAATGTAAGCCATATCATGCAGAGTAAGCACACAAACAATTGTTTTTTCTGTGGTTTTTTCAGAGCTGTGGTAGGGAGTGTTCTCAGATTCTCTATCACAGTGCGGTATGCAAGGAATGAAGTCAGCACCTGCCAAATACAGGGTAAATGTTGGCTGAGGCAGGTATGAAGGATGAAGGGAGACTTCGACAAGCTTCAACCACACGCCTGTCCGATGCTCTCAGAGTAGGGCAATCTTGTATCAGGAGAGATTTAGGAGATAAGAGCCAAAGGAAACTGGAGCACACGGATAGCAGGCAGAAAACTTTATTGTGTGACTACTGTTTCGACACAGTGAGTCTTCATCAGTCAAAATTTCAGGTCACCTGCCGCCATGGCAGATTGTTTTTCCTTTTATTAAGAAATCTTATTTTTAAAAAGCAATTCCAAAGTTAAATATAGTCAGGGATTAAGGTTCCATGATATATTCCATATTTCTACTGTCTGACTTACAATTCTAAAGCATTCTACATAGATTTCAGAAGAGGCAGACAAAATAATTGGGTGGCCGGTAGAAGTGTTTAGTGACAGTGGCAGGCGAGGAAAAAAATATATTTCAGACCCTGGTAGTATGGAAACTGCTCTGCCAATGACAGGAAGGAGTTTAATAAGGTAGTGAAAGCAGCATCAAAAATCATTGGTCAAGATTTGCCAAACATCTGCAATATCTATAACACCTGCATGCTTAGGATGGGTCTGAAAATAATCAAAAACCCCTCCTTCCTTCAGGAAAAAGGTTGCAGAACTACTCGTTTCCTTAATAGCTCATATCCTGATCCTCATCAGTTCAGTCCATGAACTCAACTCAACTGTGTCCCCTAATGGGTTTCTTAATGCATCAGACGCTTGTGTTTTATTTACTCTCTGAGAGTATTTTTATATGTTTGTTTATGCTGATGTGTATTTGTATTACATCACACCAGGACAAATTCCAATCAATGTTTCATTGAAATGGGAATTAATTATTGAATCTCGAATCTCAAGCATCGTAAAATACAATTCAATTTCAATTCCATTTTTGTTTGTAGTGTCATACCATAACAAAAGTTATCTCAGGACACTGTCCAGATTGAGCAGGTCAAGGCCATTGCTCAATGATTTACAAGTCCCAGAATTTCTGAAAGAAATCAGAAACCTCTGACGGAACCACAATTAACCACTACATGAACATGAATTAATGGGACATTAATGCATACAAATGGAGAGAGAGAGAAGGAGAGAGGGGCTCAGTGTATCATGAGAAGTCCCCCGGCAGTCTAGGCCTATAGCAGCATAACTAAGAGCTCGTTCAAGGCAGGCCTGAGCCAGCCCTAACTATAAGCTTTATCAAAGAGGAAAGTCTTTGGGAGCTAGTTCCACAGGAGAGGAGCTTGGTAGCTGAAGGCTCTGGCTCCCATTCTACTTTTCGAGACTCTAGGAATGACAAGTAACCCTGCATTCTGAAAGCGCAGTGATCTAGTAGTATTATAGGGTTTATGAGCTCTTTAAGATATGATGGTGCCTGGCTTTTCTGAGTTTCGTAGGTGAGGAGAAGGATTTTAAATTAAATTCTGGATTTTACAGGGAGCCAGTGCAGAGAAGGTAATACGGGAGAGATATGATCCCTTTTCTTGGTTTTTGTCAAAACATGCGCTGCTGCAGCATTCTGGATCAACTGGAGAGTCTTAATATTGGAGCAGCCTGATAATAAGGAATTGCAATAATCCAGCCAAGAGGTAACACATGCGTAGACTAGTTTTTCAGCCTCTTTTTGAGACAGGATGTGCCTGATTTTTGCGATGTTGCGCAGGTGAAAGAAGGTCATCCGTAATGCGAGTTTAGTTGTCAGGGAATTGGATGTCAATTTTGATGTATTTTGTCCTTCTCTTTCTCTTGTCTCTTCAGATGTTGAAAGAAGGGCCCGACCAGGACATCCTTATCGAATCTTTCCTTTCATTGGGTCGGGTGGACCACATCACCATGGTGATGGCGCTGCACTCTGCCTACCTCAGCTGCTTCCTGAGGACCCAGCATGCATTGTTGGAGATGGATGGCCCCTTGCCCCGTCACTGGAGACATTACATCGCTCTTATGGTAAGAAAACCCACAGTATATGATTGTTAGCTACTGACAGCTATCGGAGCTCTCAGATCAACACCAGTGGCTGCAGTATGGATCTCATGTACACTCCTGAATGTAAAACTTTACCTATATCTTAAACGCACTCTATTAAAAAGCAATGAAGATCTGCTGCTACTATTTTGTAATCAACTGAATATAAAATTGAGTCAGCAGTTTCCAAAGACTTCCATGCACTGACAATGTGTCTGTTGTCATTGACACCAGCTTGAGTAGTTAATGTTGTTTGATGACTTACTCAAGCCTCTATGTTTGGGCCCCCCAGGGTCTAGGATGGCCACTGGTAATTTGTTACGAGCATCTCCGTCTCTCCCTCCTCTCTCGCAGTGCGCCCGCAGGCAGAGTGAGTGGATGATGGGAATCGGTGCCCCCAGGTCATTTTGTCATCAGCCTGTCGTAATGTAGGCCTAAGCATATGTGAAGCTTTCATAACAGAACAGCCTAAATGCAGGTCCATCTGTGTGTCTCTGTGTGTATATGTCTGCGTGCGGCGGGTCTGGTCAGCGATGTGCTCAGCAGGAAGAGGAGAGGAGAAATGGCAAAGTGTAGACCTACAAGTACAAAGAAGCTGTCGATGATTTGTAGGAATTCTGTGGAACATGTAGCTCCGTGTTCAATAGCGTGTCATAGCAGCGGAGAGAGAGAGAGAGAGAGAGAGAGAGAGCGCTTGCGACGGTGAAACAGTTTAGAGAGGAGGAATCAATCTAAATATTAAATTATTGGTTCTTTTTTCATTTGGCACTGCGAAAAATACACTTATGTGTGTTATAAAGGTTGGGAAAACATTCAGACATTTATGAAAATAAACCAATAATGTACTATCATAACATATGCCCTCACTGTTGTGTCAACTTTTCTCTGTGGTATTGAAAATGTTATTGAATATTGATATTTTTAAGGTATTGTATCGAAGTTAGAAACACATCTCACATCATAACAGATATAGAAATAACATGTTAAATACCGTTCATATTGTTCCTTAAAAGTGAACCATTTGATTTGCTGTTCACACTGTAGATCTGTACATGCTCAATCAACCATTATTGGACTAGGTGAATACAAATAAATCAAAGTGATATTAGTGCACATTAAAATCGTCTTTTACTATAAACATGCTATTGTTGTTGGTTAGATTTCCCATCATGGTGTCCAGAGCTAAATGCTGCAAGCAGGCTAAATCATAACATCACAAAAGTGATTACTTTCTGATCTAATTCATACGCACATTAGTAAATCGTTTAAGTGGTCGTGATAATGTGTTTATTTGCATCTATATTAATTATTTTTGAGTCAAATGAGGCAGTAATAACAACAGCTGTAAACACCCTAAAGTCTGTAATTGGATTGTGAAATGCCACAGGTACAGTGAGTCTATCCTTTTAATGTTGAGGCCAGATATTGCTTGACTAATAGCCTGAACAGTCAAAGTAATGGCAGACTCTGCAGCTATTATTGTCCTTTTTTTGTGACCAAGTCAAGTGTGCCAAAGTGTTTTTACGATTGATTTCTTTTTACACACACACACCGAGTAATTTTGGCTTTGTGGCGATACCATTATTCCTGCCTCCACTAGTTGGACAAAACCACTTATACAGTTATTAATATTGCTGTAATGCTGTTTCCGCTGCAGCCCATTGCTTTTACAGTCCCTGTCAGTTCAGCTGTAGTGACCGATTAATAAATGCATTCAGATCGGGTCATGGCTGAAGCAAGTGATATCACTACACTTCTGCTTTTCTACATTTCCAACAGAACCTCTCACAGTGCCGTAGCTGGGAGGAAACAGCTGCAGCTAATAACATTAAATGAGTTAAGTTTAATTTATGTGTGCCAGTTACAAGCACTGACAGTAATGATTATTGTCAGTGCTTAATCCTTAAAGGGGAACAGCACCTAAATTAAGAGTTCCAATATGTTTATTTTGAAAATGGGTGTAGTTCCCCTTCAACTAACCATAATCAAAATTCTTGTTAATTATATTTTCTGGAGCTGTGAAAACGGTCACTTGACAAACAAATGCACCTATTGTTAAAGTTAAGTATTTTAAAAAGTGTGTACAGCTTATTCTTTATTTTTTACACTATAACCTACACAACTTGAAACAGATGTTTATGTGTGATATCATTGTGATGCTCCAGCACACCCTGTGTCACAGGTTTTTGCGTCATCAGTGTTTTAGTGTTTTTTAAATGAATGGCTGAAATTGAGTTCTCTGAATACTTACTGATACTATTGATTTGAGACATACCCTGATATATCTAAAAGTTGTGCTCTAAAAACATAGAAAAGTTATAATAAGTCAAGCTTAAGTAAGCATTCAAGGCTTGTCTTTCTTGTCAAGTGTAGTGGCAGAGTGAATTTTCTTCTGAAACAGTTGGACCATTTAAGGGACTAATAATATGTAAAAGGTATTCTGTAGATATCCCATCAATAGTTGTAGGTACATTCAAGGATACTAATGTGGTTAAAGTTAACTATTGCACAAAAATGCAAATTTTGAAAGCGATAGAAAAGTCAGGAAATAAGATATCTTCAGGAACAAAAATCTGGAAAAAATGAAAAGAAATCTGGAAAAAATGAAAAGAAATCTGGAAAAAATGAATGATCTGTACTAAATAGGGATGCCACATTGAGGACATTTTTCCACCGGTTGTGACAACACCGGTGTTACCAGTTACATCGTAAACGCACCATGGATGGCTGCGCTCTGATCAAGCTTTTGCTGCACGGCCCATTATGGCAGCCGCCAGGTTCAGACGCCGGGCAGAAGTGCACCTCGCCGCTGCCCACTTTCCAAAATGTTAAATTAAAATATTAAATTGATGCAATTAACTTTAACTTTGTTGATCCTTTATTCAATAAAACTGCTGTGGAATCAGCATTGTGCACAGGTGCAAACAGCATCTGTGTTGACGGACTCGCTGCTGCAGTCTCATTACTGAATCTCACAGAAACAAATGGCGTGGATGTCTCTTGCTTGGTCGGTAATGAAAAAGGGGGAACTGGAGATGACACACGAGTTTTATTCATGACGTGGTAGTATTTATTCAGCAATTGGCAAAAAAAAAAGTCATCTGTACAGAACACCGTAGTCTATCTGTTATATTTTCTCTGTGAGCCGTGAGTGAATTTTGCAAGAAAACACACTGATACTATAAACTACTATTATACTACTATCAAACTACTATTATAAACAATAAAGATATATGATATAAATTATATAAATTACCTGATTCTTCACTTTGACACTAACTCCTCCGCCATCGTCTTGTCGTCTCTGTGCTGCTGCTGTACAGAGCAAACACGGGGTGGGTGCTGCAAAAATAAACTAAATGGGGTTTTATTTCAATTTAAAAAAGCGTGGGGGCAGTGGGCAAGTAATGTAATCGTGTATGCATCAACACCGTATAACACCGACTACCGCTGCAAGCCTAGTACTAAGGAGAAAGATGACATGCAAAATGGACTTGGCAGGTCATTCTCTGCTTGAGGGTTATCCAGCTACTCTATCATAGCGATCCACTAACGGGGTCTGCCAAAGAAGACTGTGATCCTCTCCATAAACATTTAATGACTCGTCGCTCACATATTCATCACATTAGCTGCCCTTTCACTTTAGAAATGTCAGTCATTAGACTCAAAATGATCTATTGGTGAAGAATGCTTTAACCTCTGAGCCCCTTGTATATTTGTGAGCATGGGCAGTTCTTATGCATTATGTCATTGTTCTGCACAGACCAGTGTTTGTGCTTTATTTTTAATGGATGGGGTACTGTGTTTTTAATGGATGGGGTACCATGTTTGATTATTTTTAATGGATGGGGTACCATGTTTGATTATGTGTCACAGGCTGCAGCTCGACACCACTGCACGTACCTGGTGCAGCAGCACAGCGCGGGATTCCTCGAGGCTGGAGGGGAGGAGAGCTGGCTGAGCGGCCTCGAGCACGCACCCCCCAAACTCCACAGCCTGCAGACACTCAACAAGCTGCTGGCACACAGACCCTGGCTCATCACACAGCAGCACATACAGGTCAGACACACACTCACTCACTGACCCAATTCAGTTCACTAGGCTTTATTGGCATGACATTTGACATGTGTTGCCAAAGTACAATTACAAAAACAAAACTGAACGGGCCCTCACTTAACGACGCACGTCGGGGGTGCTGGCGGGATGCCAGCAGACGTGGTCATGCAAAGTTTCATGAGTTTTCAGGCACCCCTTCCATCTCAAAAAAGGCGCTAGAGTTCTAAAAATATAAAGCGTAATAATAATAATAATAATCATAATATCAATTTCAATCTGGCCTCTGCAGGTGGATGTTGTCAGCGCTCAGGCAAACCGGTAACGTTACATTCGAGACATGACTCTGGGCCTATTACTGTGAGATCACTACCTGTCACACAGGTGAACAGACAACATCACAGACTGGGATACAAAACGTGAATTGGTTACCGTGGTTACCAAAATAAACATGGTCCATACAGATCAATAATACGATCGCTTCCTGAACATATGTTACAATCAGCAGATGGATTTATTAGTAGTTTAGCGTTTGAAACATGCTAAAATCATATATCTTCTATCATAAAATCCTGTGGTTGGTTCGTTTGCTTTCACACCTCAAACGAACCTCCAGAGTCCATTTCAAACCTCCATTTTCAAGCAGAGCAGAGTTCGGTTGTTTGGTCCGCACCAGAGTTCGAAGGATCTTTCACACCAGCCCTAACGAACCGTACTATCTGATGAAACGCTCCTGGATTCGTTTAAAACGGACCAAACAGCTCAGGTGTGAAAGCGACCTAAATAAATGAGAAGGTGGTGGTAATCAGAACATGGGTAGTAAATCGTACATCTTACAATCACTCCAATAATTGCTGAGATATTTAAGTGATGGCCCTGACATTGCCACCCAACAAACCTACTATATGAAACTTCACTGACCCAACACCTGCCCCTCTGCCCTGCAGGAGCTGGTGTGTCCCGGAGCAGAGCCTCGCTGGTCACTGGCTGAACTCATACATGCCGTGGTCCTGATGGCACACGCTCACTCGCTCTGCTCTTTCGTGTGGGGCTGCGGCTTAAACCCCGAACCCGACCACATTGGAGGTTACACCTTCCAACTTCCATCACCCAGTCACCTTCCTCGTAGCCCTCATAGCCCCGCTCATGAGGACGGCAGGCAAGAGGTAAGTCAAACACTCATTATTCCCCACAGGTCTGTCAGGTCTGAACTTCACAATGTAAACAGGAGAAGAACAAAGAAGTATTTGATACATTCCAGCGTTTTTTTTCAGACTGGTTTAGTGAAAGTAGACAGGGCATACTTCATATTGTTGTTTTAAAGCCATTGCACACCGAGTCTGTTTTTTCATGTGAAATTGTCGCACATGTAAAAAGAAATACGACCTCACGTTGTGTCAATCACGTTTGCACATCGACTCCGAAACTTTCATCCGTCATTAAAGTTTTCAGAACAGGTTCGATTTTCTGCTTTTTTTTTTTGCATCTATCAAAAGGAAAAGAGAGGTGTTTAACCACTCAGAGCCACCGTCCACGCACACGTCATCATCCAAAACAGGTAAAACACATTAAAAAGTGAATTTCACATTTCACTCAAGGTTCTCTGGCAAAAAATAGCAGGGATAGTGTGAGTTTCTCCAAACACGGACACGGTGGACACACGGGTCGGCCAGCACAACGCCGGCTAAACAGCAGTGGATTGTCTCCATCACTCACTGTCAGGTCCACTGTGTATCAAACTGGACCACTGACATCCTGACAACAGCTGGTCAAACTCTCCGTGCTCTGGAATAATAAAACGCATCGGACACTCTGTGCGAGGTTTCTGTGCGTAACGATAAAAAAACGCAAGACCTTTTACAGTTAAAAAGTACTAAGGGTTAGGGTTACTGTGTTTTTATCTTCTCCAGTTGGTTGATGGAGCGATGGAGGTGGAGGTGTTGATGCAGAGGATGGTGGAGCTGCAGCAGCAGGAGGAGGAGTGCACACAGGAGGAGATGGTCACTCGCTTTGAGAGGGAGAGGAGCGAGAGCATACCAACCGGTACAAACATGCCTGTTCATCTCGTGCATCACTCTGTCACTGACTTTTGTTTACTTATTATTTCTTTTTTATTTCTTTTATTGTGTTTGTTTAGCGGTGGTGCGGGGAGCACCGCCCGACCTGGTGCTGCATCTGGTGGAGGATCCAGAGTTCAGATATGAAGACTTTGCCCCCAAAGGAGAGCAGTCACCACCCACCATGAGAGCCCAGGTAGTTTGGAGCATTTCTGCGTGTTCAAACTAGGGATGTTAAAGAGCCCCTCTCGTGAAAATCAAGTTTTTAACCATGTTAACATTTCTATATGGTGCTTTTTAGTTGCTACAAGACACATCATGAACATTTCTACCTTCAGTCTCAAAAATCCAGATTCAGACAGCCAGTTTTTATGACATCATATGTCTAAAGAACCAATCAAATCACTTGTGGATGGGATATTCTATGGAACGCCCCAGCCACAAGTGACTAGCGTAACTATGGCAGCGGTGGTGGGCGGGGCTTGAGGCCAGATCCAGAATTTCTTAATG
>JAOVVB010014883.1:0-16500 GCA_028570985.1 Heterobranchus longifilis | reverse complement strand
ACACACACACACACACACACACACACACACACACACACACACACCTACACACGCACGCACGCACGCACGCACGCACGCACGCACACACACACACACCCACACACACCCACCCACCCACACACACACACACACACACACACACACGCACACACCCCCACACACACCCACACACACACACACAGTCATTTTCCATTCAAATGTTTTGCGAGTCCATATGACTTTTATTTACAAGTGTTGGTTAATAAGCACTGTTTGATCATCCTTTAACCAGCTGTAAAACTGACAGCAAAACAGCTAATGGCTAAAACTAGCAATAAGCATTTGTAAAAACCATTATGAGATTGCAGAACATACGCCTACTCATTATGTAAAGTTAAGTATTTACGCACATTGTTCGAGACAGTCCTAGTTTTAATCTGCACACAGAAATGCAGGTGTATGCACTGTGTTACCTTCAATTCAAAATGACATGGGCACATTAGAAAAGCAATATTAAGATGCCATTTAATTCATTACACCGTTTTTTGTCAGTGTTCTGCCTCTGACAGGTACAGTTGTTTGGGGATTTTGAATTGAGATTTTGGTAATAGACCTCAGAGCAGGAGGGGAAGCCAGCCAAATTCCTGGAGCCAGTGGACAGATTGTCCAACGGAGACATATCACCTTCAAAGATGATAAAAAATGACTGTAGCTTTAGCTTTGACCATATGTTTTATTCATAGAAAGTTCTTTAGAGATTTAAATATAATTGAATCATTTTATCACCACTATAAGACGCCATGTACCACAAGACGAGATCTCTCGAGAACATTAACTAACACAGTGCTGATCATTGTCCAAGACAGTTGTTCAGAAGATCAGCCACTGACCTGCTTTTAACCATAAAATACTAATTAGATCCATTAATTAGCCCAGTCCAGTGAGATTCACAGCAATGAAATGGTCTGTCTAGAGTGTTGGATATATGTGTCATATATGTCTCATTTTATTCCAATGTACATTACACTGAGGTCATTAAAAGGTTAATTACTATGAGGCAGGATAGACAAGTCAAATTGATTAGGATTGTAACACAATAAAATATGATACTGTGTGAAAAAGAGCTAATGTGGCCAAAGAGGGCGGTCGGCACTGGGGATGGGTAACACCAAACCTCTTTTCATTCCCAGAAATATGTATGCTTTTGATACCTAAAACAAAAATAACCATATTGTGCACTGAATAAAGTCAGAACAGTGACTAAAGAAGACAAAATCACGAACAAAAGAAAACATGTTAGTCATTTTGTGTCGCACTTGGAGAACAGGCAGCAGGGGAAGGACTGAAATGCAGACGTAATCAGACTGGTGCAGTAAAATTATTTAATAAACAAAAAAGACCAACAGGTACAGAGTCCAAACGCAAGCAAGTAGGCTACCACTGGTAGAAAACAGGCAAACAGAAAGAAGCAACAAAGAGGACTGGACAAAGAACAAAAGAACAGGGCTGGTACAGTATATGTAGTGAAGTGACTAATTGGGGAAGTGAGAACAGGTGAGGAGGAGGTGAGGCGACTGCAGGACTAATAAAGGACAGGTGAAACTAATCAGGGCGGGGCAGACAATTAAAACTGTCGGGAAATTAAATTATCTGAAATGAGAAGAGAAGTGAGTAACAAAATAAACACTAAACATGATTAATAAATGAAACAAAGAAAAATAACTTCAAGAGCAGGCTGGATTATAACATTTTGCTCATGTGAAGGATTTTAAGGACAACATTAAATTAGCTTTAGCTGTACATGTAATTGTAACAATGGATGCTTTTAACCACATGCATCTATGAATTTGATTACATTTCTCAAAATATGTCTTGATATTGTAATGTTTGATTTCATGTAGAGGGAGGGATAGACCAGCGCACTATTCGGAAGTTTTCTCTCTTATAAACTCTATACAGTACATAGTGACAAAGGAACCAAATGTGTGACCACTATTCATTACTAAAACTGAATTTTGAAACATAGATCATACATCTATCATACAATTATTGGGCATCCTCCTGTATGAGGCAACAGAAGAAGTGGAGGTAGGTCATTAAAGCACATGCAGCTACCTCCCCCTTCTGGTAAGAAGACTCATGTGATTGTTTTAATTATATTCCTGTGCCATCAAAAAAACTATTTAGTGGAGATCTTGATGTAGACTCCACTGTATGATTCATGTCCTACACTGTTGTCTTTCACTGCAGGTGCTGTATTGTAACCCAGAGACAATGTGAGTGTATTTGGTAATACAAAAAGTAAATTGTTATTCATTGTAATTATTTCTTTTTTATTTATCCAGGGGAATATGAACTTGAACTATCAGCAGCAGCCGCATGGTCGTGTCTAGATGGTAACCCAACATTTGAGAAAGTCTCTCGAAACGGTTAAGGTTAGGCATTTATCTGGAATGGTGAAGGTTAGGTCGTGGGAAACAAGTTTTCTGATTTTTTTGCAAATCTCGGGTTACCATTGAAGTGTGGGATGAACGTGGGGGAGGGCGTCCTGAGCAGATTTCGCCTAGGGCTCAGAAAATGCTCGGGCTGGCCCTGAGTGAAGGCATATATTGTTGAACTCTATGTTCAACAATGTACTTCACTTTTATACACATTCACAGCTGGGAGCTGTTTATCGTGAAGTCAGTTTGTGTATTTATTATTCTAATGTATGACCAAACATTTTTATCTTCAAACTTGACACAACATATTATTGACAGCCCAGCTTTAAGTGTAATGTGTCATCAAAGCACACACATGGCTCTAACAAATATACAGTGCATGTGATTAACTCCTGTTCTATCTATCGTCTCTAGCTATCTGGCAGATAGATACCAAACATTGATCCATATATTTATGGAAATGACTGGCTTTGACATGTTTTCTTTTTTGTCTTTTAATCATATAGTCACATCACAGTTTGTCCTTGGGCTATAGAAGTGAATGGCACATTGCCAGCAGCTGTTGGTATACACTGCTGGTGAAAAATGTATCCTGTCACCTCCATGCTTGTGGTATGAATATCTGGACTGGATTGGCCCCATTTGAACTATCCAGTCCTTTAATTCCTTTGTGATTTTTTTTTTTTCTCAAACTCTTGATTCAAGTCATTCCCTCTAAAGAGCACACTCTATCATTTTTGTTGAAGTTCCCCTCTAAGCACTAGTCTTTAATCACTGCTGCCTTCTCTGGTGAGTAACACTGATGTATTTCAAGTAGCCCTGCTGCCAAGATTAAAAAGGTATAACTAATAAATTCAGTTCATGTCAAAGTATTATGACACTAATTCATTTTTTACCTAATTATGCACCAGTGGAAGCTGGATTTATTTTAGCCAGCATTGCTGTCACTAAAATGGAGGCATTATTTTAAGACATGTTTATTTCTGTATACTATTTTACATATCAGGACCTCAGGGAACGTTTTACTGATAAGGAGACTCCAACGTATATACACTATCTAACTAATTTGCAGAAGACTAAATTAAGTCCCCAAAGAATATAATGTGAGAAATTGCTTCTTAGCTGCTCCTGCACTTACAGTGCCAGAAGTTTCAAAAAAGATCTACAGAGCCACTATGGTCCAATTTGCTTGTTTTTCTTTGTTGTATGTTTATAATGAAGCAATACAATCTCAACAAAACTGAACACATGTAGGAGATATTGAAAGAGCTCCATGTAAATGTCCAAAGAAGAACCCACAAAACTAAAACAGATGTGGTTAGAACCCTATGGAAAGGATTCAAAGTTTTAGATTATAAAAGAGATTTTCCTGAAACCTCCTTGCAGGGTCCAAGTCCGACTCTGAATAAAATGAGGGTCTGTTCAGAACCAGTATTATAGACGTGCTACCACATCAAAAACATATAAAGGTTCAAGGTTCTTCAAGGGTTTTGTGAGTGTCATGACGTTCAGTCCCAACTCATCACTTATGGACACTTTGTCAGGACCCCTTGACGTCACTACTGAACGCACTGGGTCGCCCTGCATGTCAAACTGTGACGCCTTACTACACAGTTTTAAACACACAAGACACATGGTTTACGTTGTGAATACAAACAAAACTACTTGTTTAAGTTTAGGCAACAAAACCACCTGGGTACTTTTAGGAAAAAGACCATGGTTTGGGTTAAATTAAGTAAGTTTTTGTCAACATTGATTATTAGTTTTGGGGGAGGGATCTGGAAATTCTATGAGAAATAAATCCAGTATTGGAAATTGTCTTTGAAAACATTGGGCACAATTTTTAGACTTTTATGCAGTGTCGTAATACAGGTGGTGTTACATGAAAAGTCATATTATACTAAAACCTGATACTAAAACTAACCCTGATCCTTAATAATAATTTAAAAAAGGACCCCTTGTTAAAACTCCAATGTAATTCCAGTTTAGTATAACACACCAGCTATTTTGATGCACAAAGCACGTTAATTGCAGTTACAGTACTATCTACTCACATGTGTCTCAGTGAGATCACTCTTAGTAATAAATACCCACACAGAACAAATGTGTTTTACCCCCCTACATCTATTTTTCATGTATCCATCAATTATTGCCATGCATTTAACCAATTACTACCTAACCACCTTTATAACACATCAGATGACATGTAGCAGCAGTCACCACTAGATGTCAGACCCAGACAGTCTATTAGCTATGCAGGGCAGACCAAACATTGGCCTGGTTTCCATCGGGGGACTTCAAGGACTAGGCCAGGCTGAGTCATTTTTCATGACACCCAATTCCCCTCGAGAAATCAATTCACTGCTTCCATCCTATTTGGAATGTGTTTATGTTAATTTCTCATGGCAAATGTAGTGGCCAGGCACAAAACAAACATTTGATTTCAATTGCACATCATGTGGAAGGGGGAAATTGTGCATTTACATGCATTGGAGAGGGGAGCCCTGGTGGGATTAAATCTTGAGGGTTTCACATGTAAGAGATTACGTTGGTCAGTCATACAGTATGTGGACGTGTGGAGAATGTGAAAGCTGCCGTTCTGTCACCAGGGGCTCCACAAAGGAAGGAAGGAAGGAAAGAAAGAAAAAAAGGGAAGGAGATGATAATGAGAAATAAAATGTAGGGATTTTAAGAGAGAAGGGGAAAGAAGAGAAAGAGAGAAAAGGATTCGCCGACCTTTTTTTCTCGAAAAATATATCCTGAAAAAAATCCTTCAGAACTATTTTGGAAACAAAACATCTGTGAGTGATTATTCTAGCTCACGGGGAAAATACCATGTTATTATTTTAGCAGGGTTCTTGCAGGGAATCACAAGAAGTGGGTTATGCTGTCATAATTAATTTTTAACCAGAATGATGTGTCATAACCACGTTATTTCCCCCCCCCCATCTCTGTCACCGAGCAAGTTTACCTGGTCTAAACGAGACCTTTAATTCAAATTAAGGACTAGTGTGTCATAGGATCACTACTTAAGGTGTTGGTGTTTTTATGAATGATGTTAGCCTAATTAATTTTTGATTTCAAAGGGGGTGAAAGGTTATGAACAGTGCAGATCACCTTGTAAAACGCCAGTATGCATGTTAAACCTCTTTAGCGAAACTTTAAAATGACTCAGTTTGACCTGAACAGAACTCAAGGGTTTGCATTGTGAAATTCCACCCGTCACTGGATGTTCCTGTTAGAGCTCTGCTGTAATTACCCAGCTTAAATGTGACTTTTACATTCAGGTCTTCTTGATGCTGTTAGGAATAGATGCTGCAGTTCATTTGGCAGCAGCGATATCTAAAAGGTCCCACAGAATTGCTTTGATAAGCCCCTTTTTTGGCTGCTCTGCTAAACCTAATGGGAAATTCTGGATCTATTGTCCATCAATTCTGCAAGCATGTCCCTGTAATTCAGCATCTTTGGGGATAGTGGTATTTTGACCAGAATTTCAAATACATTTCTGTGGGGTTGAAAAACGTTCACCCGCATTTGTAGGTTACTGATACACTCAGGAATCTGAAGAGGTTAATCCGTATTTTCTGCTGCACGACCCTGTGTTCCAATTTAAATTACACATTTACACATTTTCTCAAAGATCCACAGCAACAAGCTCAAAAACACACATCTACAATTCCTCGGTGCAACAGTTTCTTCAGTGAGAAGTCAATTCTCATTCGGCACCATGCTAGGTCCATCAGTCTCCAGCTGGTAATGGCTGCAGTTTACTGCAAAATCAGTAACAACTGTTTACACAGATGGTAACAAGCAAGTGTAGTACATCCCTTATGCTTTTTTGAAATGCCATATTATTTACTTCTGTATTTAAAATAATGATTTTTCAAAATGGTATGCATCCGTTTTAGAAAATCTGAATTTTCAGTATCTTAAAAAAGGCTTAAAAGTGTAATAGTCTAATGGCAAATTAAGGTACACCGTTTGTTTTAATTCTTCATTTGTTTTAATTGATGCCATTAATCATTTTCTGTAAACTGTAGATATCTCATTTAGGAAAGAAAATAGTGTTTCCTCTTTAATCTCCATGCTGTCTGGTTCTTTTTTTTATGCTGCCTCTCTCACTTTTTCCGTCAGTCTCGGGTCTTACAGGTCAAGGAGACATTATGTCCTGTGATGCAGAAAACGTGATGACATTACTCATTTTATCATGGGAATCAATTATTCTCAAGCTATGTGTTCTGCATTTAATCAATCAAACCTGACACATTACAACACCAATCAGCATGTTTCAAAGTATTTCTACTCAGCTCTCTTGCATCACAAATCTGTGTCGTGTGTGCATTTTTTATGGCTCATCTTTTGTGGTTTTCACTGATTTTCCATGAAAAATGCCTATTTGTTTAAACGAGCAAATCAGTTTAAACCAATTTTCACTTTAACTACATATACCCATGTAACCAGAAATATACTGTATGTTTATTTTGGCAAGAAGACACTGATTTTACAGTAATGTATGTCCCTCTTTGACACTGACAGTCCAGCAAAATCAGGTAATATCTAATTAAGAGAAATATGGCAAGAAAGTGCAAATAAGCTGCTGATTATACACCAGAGTCCTTCCAAGTAATGCAATTACATTACTGCACTAATTACTCCAAAGCCAGAAGTAATTTGTCACATTACTTTCATCAGTCAGCGCAGCTCGTAATAAAAAGGTGCCTATAAACACTGTTGTATCTTTTGAATTCAGCGTGACAGACAGAGAATATAAAACATTGAATATGAAACATGAAGAGAATATGAAATATTGTGGTAAAAGCAACCAGTCTCACAGTGAAGCTGCAGGGTTGAGGAAATTCCTGAATGTAGGTTTACCACTTAGGTTAACAAGCAAGCTAATAAGACACAACACGCATAGCATTTGTCCTCCTTTGGTAGAAGCTAACACCGCCGGGCCAGCACCAAGCTAACAGGTCCCAGACCAGTCAACACTGAACGCACTGCATAGAGATGAATTAATTAACCTGACACCATTGCATGTTTTGTTTAGACAGGACCATCTGAAGAGCCGTCATTGGAAACTGTTTGGAAAAGGGCAGGCACTTAAAAAAAACAAACCTAAACTGACATTTGGATATTTGACTTGACGTTAGGCATAAGTTCCTGAGTGTCGGGATTCCTCAGTTTCCCTATTCTTCCTGCTGTCTCCTAAAATATTCAGTTTTTCGGTTCGGCAGCTTAGGACTGACAAGATGGATTTTCGGATGAATTTTGTGTTAGAAATTAATATCAACCCTCAGTCGAACTCCTCATAAGACAGCAGAAGAAATGTCAATCTCAGAACCCATCAGCTACTCCACAGCACGGTGTCCACACCTGGGGGAAGGTCTGGATTGAATAGCTTTCACTCTGGTATAGTAGAAACAACTCCCTGTCCTGTTTATATTTCTTTAAACCAATCACAACCATCTTGGGCGGTGCTACATCCCGACTGCAGCGACTGGATTTTGAGAACCACACGAAGGAAGGAGGGACTATATAAGTATAAGGCAGACTACTCTGGGGACAACGGCCTTTATTTCTGGGTTTCTGGTGTAGCCAGCGAATATGCGAGCCAAGACTTCCTCTTCAGTGAGCGGGTCATTGGTTACAGTCCGATTAGCAACTCGAAATGTGAGAATGGAGTTGGAGTTGAGAGACAACACCTCTATAAACGGATATGTGCATATGAATGCAGATAAATAACAACAAAACTGGAATAAAAAAGCGAAATCGTTGTCAGACAATAGCTGATGGGTTCAGAGATTGCATGTTTACTGTTTACCTGCATGCAACCAAAGCACGCTCAATGGAAGCCAGAGTGCTTCCGCTACCAAAACCTGGTCCCATTGCCTCCAGATTCTACATTAATATGTAGAATATGTTTATAGAGATTAAAGAAACGTAGGCTAGGATAAGTAACTCCAATCCCTTCCACTACTCATTACTGGAAAACACTGCACATTTTATATTTTTTAGATGTGTTTTTTCACAATGTGTATTTCATTTATGAAATGAAATAATAAAAACACTGATGAATTCACATAGCCTTTTCATATAACAAAAAATACCACTAAACATGTGTGACTATTGCCATAGCATACACATTATACAGTATTGTGTTCACTAATCCAACCACATCCCAACACAAGAAAACAGAATGCATATATCCCAGTCAGAGTTAAAACGCATCATACGAGTGCAACATCTGTCCAGAAGGGAAGAAGATAAATGAGGAGGGCAGGGTTGCAGAGGGTAACACGGACTGAGATGTTATCCCAGTGACGGCTAACAAACCCTGAAGTAAACACGCTTAATTTGAGTTTGGTCAGTGACTCAGAAGAACCTCTGGAATACCGCTCACAGAGGGACCGCCTGTGCTCAAACGCCTCACACTCAAAGAAACACAGAGGAGAAATAAAGATTAGAGCATAACCAAGCTTGACTTCTACAATTATTGTCAAACTCTGTGGATTAAAAACGATATCCCAAACTGCGAATTGTAACTTTGCTGAGACAAAGTGGACTTCATCAGCATGTAGCACACAGGCAGCAGTGTGTCAGGGGGCAGACAGCGAGGGAAGGAGAGCTGAACTAAGTGTTACAAAGAGCTGTAATGAATATTTACAGAGAGTGTAACAGAGGGAAACAGGTGCAGAGGGAAGTAGGTAGAAAGTGCTGCTCATTGTACACACACACACACACACACACACACACACCAATCAAATACAAATACTTGTATGCATGCGCAGAGGTTTTAGTGACTTCTACTAATCATATTTCTGTTGACATATTAATATTTAAATAGTGCGCTGCTTCTGTCTCAACACTTACCGAGTGTCTCGACATGAAAAAAAAAAAGTCCGCTGAGTTTACATTTTCAATATCTCGCGTTTCAGAACAGTGAAAACGCAGCACAAGTGTCTGACGGAGGTGACGACACCTCCTGTGGTGAGGATTAACTCAGTGGAATATGAAACAGATATTGTCATTGTGTGTAATGTGGGTTTGAGTGTTACAGAGTTCATTATGCCTTCAAAAGAATGTGTGTGTGTGTGTGTGCCCAGTACCCATACAGTGCAGGGAGACTCGACTTGTTTTTACCTGGGGGCCACTTTTGCAAAATGACAGGAGGCCAGGGGCCAGTTAATAAGCAAACATTAATAATATTTCTCAAATATATATATGTTTTAATTATTTGATCAACAGAAAAAATAATCACCAACTACTTAGATAATTGATTAACTGTTAGTAATTTTTCATGCAAAAATGTCAGAAAATGCTGTTTTCAGCCTCTCAAATATGGAGATTTCCTGCTCCTCTCTCTTTTATATCATATTAAACTGAATATATTTGAGTTTTTCATTGTTTTATATCATATTAAACTGAATATATTTGGGTTTTTCATTGTTTTATATCATATTAAGCTGAATATATTTGGGTTTTTCATTGTTTTATATCATATTAAACTGAATATATTTGGGTTTTTCATTGTTTTATATCATATTAAACTGAATATCTTGGACAAAATGTAAATACATCACCTTGGACTTTGAGCAACTGGGACATTTTTCACTATTTTCTGACATTATAGAGCAAACCATTAATCGATTAATATAATCTGCAGATTAATTGTTAATGAAAATAATCATTAGTTGCAGCTCTATATTTAATACCTGCATATACATTTAGCTGTAAATGTTTTGGTCACATTTGAAAGAGTTTATGCAACATTAAAGCTGGAAGCTCTTTCATCATGAAACACTTAAATGTTGGAATGATTCATAATAAACTGTTCCTACCAAGGACACAATGAACAGCATATTTAGATACTCCCCTGGGACTTTTTTATTTTTTATAAACAAGCTCTATTTTGATGTTTTTATGCATTCTGGTGCCTTATTTACATCCAAAGTACAAAAACTAATTCCCAGTGTGAATCCATTTATTGTTATTGTGAATTAGAAAATGGTCGGAGGGCCTCCCGGCACCCTATCGAGGGCCAAATTTGGCACACGGGCCACAAGTTGAGTGTCACTGTCTTATTGTGTATGATGAAATGTTTGTTTGTTTGTTTATTTATTTATGTATCTGTCAGGGACAATTAATTAACACATTAATGAATATTTCATCTTTTGCATCTATGTAAATGAGACAGATTTAGCCCTGGCAGGTTATTACACAATACATAACAGGCAAAATGGCATGAATAGAAAAAAAACATACATTACAATACAATAAAAAACATCACACCATGAAAATAATCACTCCATATGATCTACATGTGTGTGCATCTTGGTTAGTGATTGTTCATGATGTGTTTGTGCACGGTGTTCTCGTCAGCTTGATTATCATCATGTATGTTTTTATGTTTGTATGCATCATTGAGAGCGTCATAGGTATATGTGCGTGCAGTGTGTGTATGATAACATTGTGTGATAAAATTGTGGGGTTTGTATATTTAAACAGGCGGACATTTTTTCCAGTTTACTTTTCTGCTGGCCAGTGGCCCGTTGGTTGTTTTTGCTGCCGTCATGATTCTACCTCTCTCTGTAATCCCCTGTTCTCTGAGACAGCAACACTATTCTCATCTTCTCTCTCTGTTTATTTGTTTATTTTGTTATTTTTATATTATCTCTTTGCTCCTTTTGTTTTTCTTGTTTTCTTGACAGTGAAATGCAGTGAGCTAAATGCTGTGAGTGTAGAAACAGGCTTATTATCTGAATAAATTTACCTCCACTAAGGAGGTTATTTTTTTTGGTTTGTTTGTTTGTTTGCTTGTTTGTCAGCAGGATTACTTGGTGGAAGGGTGTAGCATATTTGACCGTATTTGTTTGTTCTTACTCTCAAATATGACCCATATGAGCATTTTACTAAAATAGCACCCATAGCGCTTATACCCAAATATTATGTTCACGGTTTGAAACATGCTGTTACCGTTGTTAAAACGGATGTTGTTGCAGTAGCTTTAGGCAACAAAACAACTTGGTAGGGTAAGAAAAAAGGTTGTGGTTTGGGTTAAAGTCAGTATATTTGAGACATTAAATCACTTCTGTGTATTCTGTGAATGTCACTGTTTGATTTTCCTTTTCCCGGTCTCCTGGGTGAAAGACCTGTGTTTGTTTGGCCTGCCCGCCCTAAGCATGTTTGGTTTTTTGGCACCATAACACGGCAGGGAGACGCCTAACAACAAAAACGCCAATATGGGTCAAAGGTCAAACTTTATTGCCCCCACAGGGAAATTGGTTTGCAGCCAGTATCTTAAAACATACAGAACACATAATCAACAATCCACAAACATAAAAAACAGAGCAGCTCAGCAAGAGATCAGCAGCATCAAGTCAAAGTGCGCAGAAGTGACAAGAAAATTACTCTGACCGCTAGGGGCGCTATTTCAGTAGACGCTCATATGAAACGTCAACCGCTGTCGATTTCCTGTAGAGGACAGACTGAAATCTTTCCATATGTTTCTGTCTCTTCTTTTACAATGACATGTATTCTACCATCATGTCCCAGAATGGGGAGGGCATAAATGGATGATTCTTGTCTACATTACACCAGGCTGTGACACTTATTTGTTTTCTGAGACATACTTTGAATTTTAATCTAATTTTCTCAATTAAAAGGGGAAGACCAAGGCTGAGATTCAAAACATGTCCCGCAAAGAAAATGTAGAAATGGCAGCCTGCATACAAACTAAATCAGCGTAACAAATGTTTTCGTTTTATTTTGATAGGAAACCAAACATTGGGAAATAGCCCACATCTGCTATATTTTAGCATGCATCTTGTGCAGCTTTGCCAACAGCAATATGATAATCATTTTCCTATCTCATGCCCACTGAAATTAAAATATTCAAATGAACCATTTAAGTAATGAACATAAATCAGACTATTTTAAATAGTAGGACAGACATGATTGTTTGAATTGTGACATTTCCCTGTACCAGCAGAGTGTGCAGGGGCTCAGGTGTTTCAATCTGTCTCCAGGCTATTGGATCATGTTTCACAGTGACAGCTGTGCTTCCCCTAATATGTGGCAGGAAGTGCAGTGCATGCGAGAGTGATGTTTCCAAAAATCAGTGTCTCTTCAGGAAAGAAGTACTAAAGAAATGTTTCCAGTCAGGAATTCTGGTGGAGGAGCAGTGAAGTGGAAACACACTGTATGTTTAAAGTCTGTCAACCTTTTTGTAGATTTTCCTCCCCTTTAGGGTGTTTACCTGCACTGTAATAATTGTATTAGAACCACAATAGACACACATGAAGTCATTTCATTTTCTCTTCATTAATTTGCTATTTTCTGTTTGTATTCATTTATTTATCAGGAACAGTGATTAAAAAAAAACATTAATCAAAATGTAAATGTGCCCGAGTTAGTAAAGATTCACTCATTTTCATCTGCAGCCTTTTGTCAGAATGTTAAAATGGCGCTTGCTGCAAAGACGAGGCATCTGGCATTTTAATTAGTTAGACGTATCACATTTAAATTACACAAGGCCACAGCTATTACTCTAACCACAGTCAAGATGAGGTGCATTTCTAACAAATCTTCACACAGAAATGACTAAATCAGCCATTTTTTCAACAAGTCCTCCAAACTTGTGTTTTATTGATCCTACCCTCTAATACGATACTTACATAAGGGATGCATGTTTTACACTAGGGGTCACAATGAGCATTAATAAATGATTAATTATGGTTAAGTAACGCTTACTCAGCACTTTTATGCATTTATGAAGTACTTAAGGTATACATGTTTTACACTTTACAGACATACATGCTTATTAACATCTGTATTAACCATTTACTAATATTAGTTAATAACGTAATTGAAATATAAACCCTTAATAAATGTTAATAAGATACAGTTAACAGTTACTTAATGCTCATTAATGTTAACTGTTAGTTTGTAATTGTTATTACTACATTAACTAATGTTAATAATGCCTTTATTAACTATTAAATAATCTATGAATTAATACATTAGTTAACATGAATACCATTAGTAAATGATTAACTAAACACATTACTTAACTGTTAACTAACATTAGTTGATGCTTATTAATGCATTAACTATTGTTAGTTAGTGTTATTGTAAAGCGTTACCCAAACTTTTGCAATACACTAAAATGTGTTTCTGAAAAACATTTTAGGTGAGAAATATGCAATACAGTAACATAATCTTGATTCATATCTGACCTTTGTAAAAACAACTCATAGCTTTTTCTAACCCCACAATGAAACGTAATGTAAGCTATTCTTTCAGACATTAACTCGACTGCCGGTACTTAACAACACATCTGTCTCTCTTTGTCTCACTGTCTGATTCTCTGTGTATTTCACTCCTACTTTTTCTAAACTTCCGTCTCAAAGTGCTTTTGCATCTCCTTCCTGTTTTGTTGTAGTCTTTCTTTTTTTTTTTTTTGTTTATCTGTTTGTGTCTCCGTCAGTTTCATTCTGTCTCTGATGATTTTCCTTCCCCTCATTCTTTGTGACTCTCTTTCTCTGTGCTTCAGTGACTTTTTGAAGTTGTTTGTGATGAGAGATGTTTCATCCATTCCCTACCCCTCCCACGCCCCACCGTGTTCTCTCAATTTTTATTTTATTTTCGTATTACATAATATGTTTCAGTGTGATGTGATGTCACAACAAATCTCCCTGATGACCCTTAAGATTTGTCCACACAGACACTGAACAGTTTCTGAACTCTTTCCTGCTTTTGATCAGTTTCGTTTGACCAACTGAGAATTACATGATTTGAACTGCGGTGGGACCAAAAGAACGACACCGAAAATGTTGTAAGAGAAATATCAAAACAACATCAAAGTGCTTTTTTAGAAATGAGAACATAATATGAGTCAGCGATAGGAAGCCATTCCAAAACTCATGTATTTTCAGAACAGGGGTAAAGAAGGGTTGAATCCTTATAATTAAGTATTTTGCACCAGCCATGCAGAAAAACAAAATCATATCAATTAAGTCATATTACTGGAGAAATCAGACGGAATATTGGTCGATGTGAAAAGTTTGGCATGAAGCCCCCTGATGTACGCATAGAGTATTCAAACAAGATTAACTGGAAGCCTCACAATTAGACACAAGTTGAGTCGTACAGTGACACTTTTGGATTACTTTGCTATTTAAGGGAAAATCATTTTGAGCCTTACAGTTAAGACCCAGCCAATCTCGGAGCCCATTGGCTATCAGTCTGATGATGATATTAGGATTTTTTAGGATATCTGGATAACGGATATACGGGCCAAGACTTCCTCTTCAGTGCACCAGCCATTGTTTACAGTCTGATTACCAACTTGAGATGTGAGAATTGGAGTTGGAGTTGAGAGACGATGTCCTCGATAAACAAATACGTGCATATGAATTCAGATACATTTTGAAAAGCTAATAAAAGGTAATTTGACAGGGAGCTCATATACGACCTTTACATTTTGAAATGAAGCACTCTCTAGCGGTCGTGTATTGATTTTATTATGAGGCATCTCCCTCTAGTATTCCTTGATGTTATGGCGCCAAAAAGCCGGAAGTGATGTTATGGAGTATTTAGAGTGAGAAACACTGAGGATGGGCAGGAGGGGTGGCGGGAGGGGCTGGTGATTGAAAATAAAATAAAACAACACAAATTTTTTTTTTAAGTGACCATAACAAACGCAAGTATGTGACGTGACGTTGTGACAGGATGCACGGAAGTGATTTAATGTCTCAAATGTCATGATTGTCAGCCAAACCACAACCTTTTTTCTAACCTATAAGTTGTTTTGTTGCCTAAACCTAAACCTTCCACCACAACATCCCTTTTAACAACGTCAATGACATGTTTAAAACCGCAAACGTATTGTTTAAGTATGAGGGCGAACGACGCTCACATGGGTCGTATTTACTTCCACCGATAGAGGCGCTAATTTAGGAAACACTCGTATTAAGAGGGTCGCAACATACGACCTATATCTATGACCTTAAGAAACAGGAGTGTGTATAAGTATGTACATGGGAACAGATGTTGACATGCACTGACAAGAAATTAATCATATTTGTAAAACCCAGCCAGGGTAAACATTTAGACAAGATAAGGTGAAATAGCAAAAAAAAGAGCAAAATCCCTATTAATGTATGATTACTATTCAACAGACCTGTCCTATAAACAAGTTACTTGAGAGTCAATGCGGCTTTTATTTACAATCCCTGGTGAATTCATAATTTGGCAGTCCGACCCTTAATGAATGGAATCTCTAACAACCCGCTGCATGGGATTCACGCTCACAGCCTTTTAAATGAGACTTTGATGAGCCCTGTTGTCTCCGCACTGACATACTGATTGTCAATACCGAGAGTCAAATGACTAAACACTGGTGTGTGTTCACACATTGCATTTCTGTGTGTGTTTGTGCTCGCATGGCTAAGTGTGCACATCTATTCATGCTGGTATAAAAAGGTGCTCGCTTGCCTGTCGACAGTCATTAAGCTGTGTGTGTGTGTGTGTGTGTGTGTGTAGCTAATCATTTTAACTTATTCCCCCAGCCTGCACATCAAGCCATCCACTCAATCTATCTTATATCCCATAAGGGACAATTATGTCCACTATGTTTCAAGTGTTTGTGTTTATGCATTCATGTGCAGCATACAGTACATGCACCAGAGAGTGGTTTGTGTTACGGTTTATGAGTTTATATATACTGTATATATATATATATATATATATATATATACACACATGTGTATAGTTAGTGGTTGTGTAAAATGTGTTTGTGTGTGCTTGTGTTCTGCTATCTAAATCATATTCCTCATTCTGCTGCTATGCACACCAGTCCACCTGTCAATCCAGCACTGAGGTTCTCTTTTTCCCATGGGGCAATTATCTACAGTCTGGTTCATGTGTTTATTATCTGAATGTATGTGTGTGTGCGTGTGTGTGTGTGTGTGTGTGTGCGTGCGTGTTTAAGAGAGAGAGAGAAACTGCATCAGCACAAGGAAGATTGGGATTTTCTGGCTTGTATTTCCTCTGGGATCAGTTGCCCACTCTTTCCCTT
>JAOVVB010014882.1:0-31510 GCA_028570985.1 Heterobranchus longifilis | reverse complement strand
TATTTGCGTTTTTTTCTTTTATTTAAATTTAAATCTACCTATTTGTTATTGTAATTATTTTTATTTACCTATTTGTGTCATCTACCTCAGCTATGTCACAATGTCCTCAGTTTGTCACAATCATAGCAAAAACAGGCTCTTATTTTGAAGCCCGCAGTGTTATTCCGGAAGTGCGAGTCGACAGGAAGTAGAAAAACATTGTTATCCTCTTTGTGATGTGAGCGACGGGCAGATTTATTATCCAAACAGATTTTACCGACATCACCGGGTGTTTGAGCTCCGTGTTGCCCGTCACGCGGGCTCCCACGGTCCGGTGTTTCCTGTCTCGCGGGGCGGCATGGCGGTCATCAGCAGCAAAGCTCTGCACGAGCAGCTCTCCATTATCATGGGCGCGCTCACCAAGGCGGCGGTGGCGGAGATCTGCGAGGTGGTGGACGAAGGCTACGCGGTGCTACAGATGGAGATCACCCGGAGCCACAAGGAGAACGACGACCTGCGGAAGAAACTCACCCTCATCGAGTCCATCGTGGCCCGGGGCAGCGGCGCGGGAAGCGGCGGAGGCAAGGCGGCAGAACCGGAGTTCGTACCGGCCGCGGAGGACGCGCAGCAGCAGGCGGAAACAGCGCAGCAGCGGCGGGACAGTGACGGAGGAGACACCGCTGCTGCTGTGGTGGTGCTGCCGGAGGAGGTAAACACACGGCCGGCCTGCTCTCAGCTCTCACCCCGCTCATCGGTGGTTCACCTATGGAGGACAGAAGCTGCCAAAATATTAAATAAATAGCCCACATAAATAAATAAACGACTCGGTAAATAAATTAATATGGAAATAAATGTACCGAAAATAATATGAAAAATAAATGTAGCCATTAATTAATTGATAAAATGTAAAAAAAAAAAAAAAAAAGAAGATATTTCTGTTTTAATGTCCTTCTTTATTTATCTTTGTATATGTCTATATATGTATTTTATTTATTTTATTTTTTTTACTGTATTTATTTTCTGTATTATTTAACATGTTTTAATATTTTGCCTGAAGACCAGATGCAGTTACCATTATATTTAATCCAGAATAATCTCCAGATCAGAAGTTAATTATCTCTTATCTGCTGCACCTATCTGGAGATAACGTTGTTTATCTGCGTCCTGTTACCGCCGGCTGATAACATGTTAATTACCTCTGAAAAACCCCAAAGGTCTGTTTTATTTTATTTTGTTTAGACAATGTGATGATTACATTTAAAGATATTGAGATTAAAACAACATTTGTGTCCAGTCAGTCACTCAGAAGTCTCATTAACATTTGGACACTTTTAGTAAATTAATCCACAGTTAACAACCGTCCCTGATTTTTCATTATTTTCTCATTAAAACTTCATTTAACCTTTAAAGATGAGTCGGCTAATCAGGGCTCGAGGGACATTTTATCTCGTTATGGACTTTATCTCAGTTTCACAGATTTAAAATCTATATTTCATGTATGAATACATTAGATGCTGATTGTAGTTTGTTAATAATATTAATAATCTGATATTTATTGAACGTTATTAAATCTTTTGCAGTTTCCAGACGTGGTGTTGATCAAAGATGAAGACTCCGACAGTAACGACACTTTTGAGGAAGGTATTGTACTTTTTACTCCATTTACACTAATTCACCACATTATCCCGATAATTCATCCGATAATCAACGAAATATGTTGAAAACTCCTAAAACACACTGGAATCACTTTAGCTTACATTTTGATTTGTTGGGAATTTTTTCTCATTAAATTTTGACTTTTTTTCTCAAAACATTCCGACCTTTTCCCCAAAATATATTTTTTTTAATTCTCGTAACATTACGACTTTTTCTCAAAAAAATAAGTTTTTTCTTGAAATATTGCGATTTTTTTCTAAAAAAATATATGACTTTCTTGAAACTTTACAATTTTTTTTCTCAATACATTCTGACTTTTTCCCAGAATATTACAACTTTTTTTCTTGAAACTTATGACTTTTTTCTAAAAATAAATTGTGACTCTTTCTGTAACCTTCCGACATTTTTCACGATATTCACGATTACCTCGATAACAGAAATCCACCACGATCAACTTATTGTGTTTTTTATCGCAGATCCACGATAAAATTCATTATTGTCATTATTATTATTTCTTGCGGGATGTAAATTTCTGTAAATATATTTTGTCAGCAGATTTCATCTTTTCTTCCAGATAACAAACGTCCAGCTGACGGGGGGACGTCTGCCGTCACGTCGGCTCCCATCAGCTGGAGCGTGAAGCGCCGCTGGCCCGGCGGCGCCGTCGGCAGCGAGGACACCGCGGCCGACAGGAAGTCGTCCTCCGAGCCGCAGGCGCAGAAGAAGAGCGTGACCGTGTTCTCTCTGGACTCTCCTCGCAGCGAGCCGGGCTGCTCCGCGCCGCTCGCCGCCGACGACAACATGGAGGCCGGCGGCGAGTCGGTGTGCTCGTACTCCTCGCCGATGGACCCGGACCTCCAGCTGGTCCCTCCCAACAGACAAACGTATTTCGGCAACGGCGCTCTGATGGAGTCTCCCACGAACAGAGCGGAGCTGGATCTCAGCCTCACGTGGACGAAACCGTCCAAAAACCAGACGCCGTTCGCTCACTTTCACCAAAGCGAGAACCTGGACGGCGACGCGTTCGGACTGAAGCTGATCAGCGTGACGGGCTCGACGTCCACGGACTGCCAGCTGTCCGAGAGCAGCAGCTCCGCCTTCGATTACGACGACGGCGGCGACGTGAACTTCGCCCTCTACAGGGACCAGTCGGGGCGGGCGCAGCTGTCTAACAGGCCGCCGCCCCCGCTGCCGCCCGGCGCCCAGATAAGGCGCTTCGTGTGCTCCGTGTGCACCAAGACGTACGCCACGTCTCAGAACCTGGACGTTCACATGCGGATCCACACGGGCGAGCGGCCGTTCCGGTGCGGACAGTGCGGCAAGAAGTTCACGCAGTCGGCGCACCTGAAGTCTCACCTGAGCGTGCACTCCGGCGAGCGGCCGTACGCCTGCACGCTCTGCTCCCGCAGCTTCATCGTCAAGTACAGCCTCAAACTGCACCTCAAGAAGTGTCACCCCAACGTCCACGTGTCCGCGCAGCTCAGCGACTGAACGTCCACGTGTCCGCGCAGCTCAGCGACTGAACGTCCACGTGTCCGCGGCAGAGACACGTCTATAGAAAGGGACGACGGTTACTTCATGTAGGGACGGGACAATAACGGATTTCATCGTGGATCGCGATTTAAAAAACACGGAAAGTTGATGGTGGTGAATTTCCATTATCGGGGTGATCGTGGATATCCTCACAGACTGACTGCAGAGTACTACAGAGTACTACAGAGTACTATCTGTGATGTAATACTGATATTTGTTAGTTCATAAAAAGTCGGAATGTTTGGAGAAAAAAGTCGAATTGTGATATTTTGCGATATTATCCTGATAATCAACAAAATACGCTTAAAAACGGCACAACACACTGGAATCACATGGCCTTACATTTTTCTTTGTTGGAACTTTTTCACCAAATATTACGACTTTTTTCCACAAATATTATGACTTTTTTTCTCCAAATATTATGACTTTTTTCTCAAAATATTGTGACTTTTTTCTCAAAATATTGTGACTTTTTTTCTCAAAATATTACAACTTTTTTTCTCAAAATATGAGTATTACATCACAGATAGTACACTGTAGTAAACTGCAGTCAATCTGTGAGGATATTCACGATATTATCCCGATAATTATTGTCCCGTCACTAATCAAGTTTTTTCAGACATTATGTCAGCCGGCTGGTGGATCGTTAAGAGGTTAATTGATTAATTGATTAATTGATTAATCAACAAAGGTCAATTTTCAAGGAAAATGTCGAACATTTGATGCTTGCTCTCCCTTTTCTTAACGTCGTAATAAACTAAATATCTTTGGGGTTTTGGACATGTGAGATGGAGGAAAGATATTTATATGTTAAAAAACGAAATAATTAAATCAAGAAAATAATACATAACAGCAGATTATTATTTGCCAAATAAGAAATGACTGATTTAGGAATGAAACCTAAAGTTGACTTCTAATGAGCAACAAAAAACATTTCATAAAAGAAAGTTGAAGACACTGTTTGAATCTCATCCTGTTTGTTTTTGTGTCATTATTTGTTAATAAAACAAATTCTGAAAGGGTTTTGTATCCGTGATTTCCTTTTTGTATTTCATATTCTGATGATTCGCACCGAGCAGCTGTCGCACAAACGTGTTATTGTTTATTAAACATTTCATACTTTTAAATCACTTAAAACCCATTTTTACAGACTCGCTTTTATGTGATGTCATCTTTTATTTTTTAATTTATTCATTTATTTCATATATATTTATAATAGCATTTATTTTTAGTTCATTTTATTGATTTTTTTTCACTTTTATTTTTTTTATTTATTGCTTTTAATCTTTTTAATTGCATATTTTTATTTGTCATGTTTGTTTTTTCTACTATGGTTTGTGTCTTCTGTGTTCTTGTTTTTGTTTTTTTTTTACTTTTGGATACACAGAAAAAAGACCCAAACAATATTTGAAACGTATGCAATTATCAACTAATGCTACTTAAATCTGTGTCCCTTATTTCCTCTTCATGTGTATTTCTGTACAGTATGTTTATTTTTTTATTTTTTTATCTCCCTGGCATATTGTTTCCTCTTTTTGTTTCATATACGTGTTCATATGTTGTTTGAATTTGAATGCATACTACTACTACTACTACTACTACTACTACTACTACTACTAATAATAATAATAATAATAATAATTATTATTATTATTATTATTATTATTATTATTATTATTATTATTACTACAGTAAAGTCCACTTACAGCACTTAAGGCAGTGCCAACGCTTGCTAAAATATTTGACTACGTTTTTAAAAAAAAAATTTTAAACTAGCTTTGACATGGACAGAAATCCCAGTAGCCTGCACAGCAGTTTGGCAGACGGTACTCACCACAGTCTTGAAAAGAAGCCACAAGTATAAAAATAACACACGGAATGATCGCCATGGCAAAGAAACATCCCGCGTTCACAAAAAGCTGAAAAGCTCGGTCAGACAAGGTCATGTCAGTTGGCACTGGTAAGCATCCAGTCTCTGACGGTCACAGACAAACAAGTAACAGGTACATGTCACGGGAAACGTGTTTAACTATCTGGCACTTCCCTATCCCTTGTGACGGCGATGTAGCCATCTGACTACTGACCTTCAAAATAAAAGCGTGAACGCTCAAAGGTGAAATCCTCTAAAGATATTGATCTAATCAAATGATGTTGTATTTATATTAGCCTCGCGTAGCCAGACCTATTTCCACAGCGCTGTGTCCGCGCTGGGGGTATATTTATATAGCCTACAGTCTATGATCTAACCCAATAGTTGAAACCTCTTACTATATATTATATTGAAATAAACACAATTTGTGGACCATATTTAATCATAGATAGGTAGACAAATAGATATATCTTTTTTAATATATTGCTGCTAAACTGAATTTCGTTGTGTTCAAAATGCAATGACAATTAAGCATTTTAAGCTTAATGTGGATTACTGGAAACTAATATGCCCTATTCATTTAAGAAATACTCAAGTGGCTTAAACACAATTTTTTTTAAAATTTTTAATAAATAATTTAATAAATCACCAATAACAGCACATCAAATTGTAGTAGTCAGATTTAACTTGGCTACAATTATTGTTACGCCTGCTGCCCTCTAGTGGCCTAAGAAGTAGCCTACACAGCACATAATGAAGGACTAGACTTAAAAAAATAAAATAAATCTGGAGATACAAAAATATTATATTGGTTCAAAAAAGGTCCTTAAGCAATTTCAAAAGTCTGCTGGGCTGGAATCAGTAAAAAATGCCTGTAGAGCTTAATTGTCCACAAACCAAAAGTTTCATTAACAATACTTGCAAAGCTGTGTGATGTTTCAGGTCTGTCCTGTCCCAGAGTGGTTGCTGTGGCAACGGCAATTCAAGAGTTGATATCCATATTGTAAACCATTGTGGGCTGTTTTGTTTTTGTGTCTATCTTTAAAGTTTTTGAGTGAGTCATCTTCTCAAACAGAGACAACTTGAGGTGTTTACACACTTTCTGAAATGTTTTTTTTTTTTTTTTTTTAATAAGATAAAATTTATATTGGACAAACTTTCCAAAATAGGCTATACAAACCATGCTGTCAGTTACATAATGAATCAAAGCTGGGGAACAACAATAAGATTAAAAAAAAAAAATGAAATGGTCAAGTAAATGTTATTTATACACCCCAAAATGATGAATCATACATTGGCAATAGGCTGTGGCTTAGGTACGTAGAGCAGTCGTCCACTAACCGGAAGGTCGGTGGTTTGATCCCCTGCAGTACATGTCAAAGTGTCCTTGAGCAAGATACTGAAACCCAAATTGCTCCTGAAGGCATAGCCAACAGCATGCGTATGTTTATCGCTCCTAGCAGGTACCTGAATGAATGACTAGTAGTGTAAAAGTGCTTTGAGTGGTCGCAAAGACTAGAAAAGTGCTATATAAGTGCAGTACATTTACCATCTTTAAAGGGCTTTAGCATCACGTACTTGTGAAACTTTAAAACTTTCAGTCCTCAGATGCCCAAAGCAGCATGCTACTGTGAGGTGAATCCTTATGAAGGCCAAAGTAATTAACATCTATAGACTAAAACAACAGCATGAAAAATTAAAAGCAGGTGTAACATTCATTATCCAACAGTTTACCAGCCAGGTGTTTATTTACCGAAGCGTTTTACCAGTTCGCCTGTAGTAAAGACAAATGAACAGGCCGTGTTTTGTTGGCATGCTATTTAACACAAAACATCAACACTTACACTGAGATAAGTGATGGATATAGGCAGGACAATGGAACGCTGCTGGTCGGGGCATAAAGTAATGAGAGAACTGTAAAGTGAGGAACAGAAATGTGTCATGGAGTGTATGTACAGTGAGATGTAGGGTAACTCCATACACACATGAGAGTGAAATAATTAAATGATTTCTCCTTACCCTGCAGCTTTCTGTGTGCACCTACCGTGTCAGTTACATACCCCTTCAAAGGCCATGATATTTTAAATTTGAAATAGCACATTTATCTTAATGAGCCCAGGGCTCAGGGTATATACATTATATTCAGCCACTATTGTGTGTATATGTATGTATATGAGACATATACTGTAGAGAGAATGCTTTCTTATCTTCTTTTCCATGAATTTACTTTTTAATTTCAGTTTCCAGTCTTCCCTATCTTTTACCATTTGACCCTTTTTTCCGAGGGTCTAAGGACAGTGTGGTGTACAGATTGTAATGCATCTTGATAAATTAAATTGACCTCACTTGACTTTCAGTTCATTAATTTTTCTATCTGGGCTGTAGACGCAACCCAATAAAACACTCTTTGTGACCCATATGCTACCTATGTGCAGAACAATTGCTAACATAATTTTATAGATAATTTCACATACAATGTCAAATACAAAAAGCATTTATTATGTAATTAGGAAAGGGTTAAGTAGAAGGAGATGTTTTAGAGCTTTGTGGCCACTTTCATATGAAAACAACAACAAAATATCACGTCACAAAATATAAATAACTTGCTCATCAACACAACAATATGGCTGCCAAGAAATATCACACATCAAGAAGACAAATTGCATTAGGAATACAGAAAACAGTGTTTTCTCCATATGCAGCTACCGTTATTTACTGATGGAGAGAGAGAACAATACCATGCCAAGCACTTCACCAATTACAGCCGGCACACTTTCCCCAGGCTACCAATGAAATAATTGCACACATACACACACTCATGCACACACACACACACACACACCAGAGATCAATAGAGATACACACATTTCTGAATCTCTCTCTGAAATGAAAAAAAAAAGTGGCATCATCCAGCACCTCCAGATCTGTAATTTACTTATCATGTTTCTGTACATGCAGACCAAGACAGCATCACACTGATGTTGACAGTGCATTTCCGTGTGAGTAATGCTTCAATATTACCGCTCTACTTCAGAGTCTGAGCCAGTGCTCAAATTAGATTGCAGAAATTGGGTTGAAAATGGCTATCCCTCCTCTAGTGATCCGTGGAATGGGCTTTGGTCTGTTCCATCACATTTTACAGCTAATTTCATGTGGTGAAATGAGAGATGCAAATATGTTTGTGGTTTCATGCATGAAGCAAGATTTATGACTGCTGTCTGAGGCCCTCATAGGTCTCTTAACACATCAGCTCCCATCCATCATGTGATAAATCCCTCGAATTAGCGCCTCCCTTTAAGTCACTCGGCAGCTATTAGGTGCATGAGAGGAGCCCGGGCATCATCTCCTGTAGCCTACATTGCATCACGCTTTTACACTTTCACACTCGCTGCCATCTAAATCACTTTACACACGAGACTGCCTTGCCCCATTTATGCCAAAACAAGCTGCTGAAGAATAGATGTTCAGGCTACTGTAAATACACTTCCACTACAAAGTTCAAGAAATAGGCAGGAATCCAATACAATTCTCATGTTCAATATGTAAACAAGTCAGTTGAATAGTATTATTGTAATTTCGGGAAATACAATTATTTGCTTTCTCACAGAGAGTTGGATTAGAAGATTGCAGTGGCGTTTCCAGACTTTTCTGACTGTGGGGCAGTGACTTATGCAGGGGTGGCATAAAGTGCATGCGTACACACGCGCACGCACACACACACACACACACACACATGCACACGCATGCACACGCATGCACACACACTGTCTCCACTACTCATATCTACTTTAACCCTTAGAGACCTGCCAATGGTGCATTTTTTTGTCTTTTTGTCTATAATGAAATAGCTACAATAGGGAACTTACATCATCACACATGAATACAATTAGGCTCATTGAATCCACAAGAGTCTCGGCTTTCCAGTCATAATCAATTTTTGTAATTCAAGACTGTTTAGGGACCCCAGTATGCAGAAATACACCATTTTTAGAATAGGCAAAAATAACACATCTATACTACCGCATCCTAACGCTTGCTCTTGGTGATGTTGGAACTTTGAATATCATTGACTTGAAAATCCCTGAGCCTGTTCTAGTCCTGCTCTATATGAAAAGTGACCTGAAATAACTTAATGATATGACACTATAAATAAAACTGCATTTAATTTCTTGGCCAGGCGCAGTGACTTCCTGCAGTCATCATTGTGAGGCTGCCAGGCAACCAGAGGAGACCAGATATTTTCCATATACAATTAAAACTGAGATTTCTGAGCAAAATTAGTTCATTAAATTACGGCGGTGCAAAGTAAATGCACACAATTTTTTTTTAGACTTTGACTTTTGACTTGTAACTAATGTGAAACAGTAAAGAATAGGCTAACAAATGTCAGCCACATATAGCGCTCCAGCTCTCAGCCTCCTACACAGATCTAAATTGGTTCCTGACTTTATGATGTGTTTAGGTGTTGCAGCATTACTTAATGGTGCTGTTGTTGCAGGAGGATTACTGATCAGGAGATAAGTGCAAAGGTATGTTGTGAAGAGTGATAGTTAGCTGCTGTATTGCATTCAATATGAGAAACAGCTGGAGGTAGATGGTAAACATACAGTGTGACACAGCAGCAGTGGAAAGAGAGCCCTTCACCCTTGTGTCATGATTTCATATTGCAAACAGCAATATCCATTCACAGAAGTGGCCTCTTCTTAGTATCATAAACAGAGTGAATAACCAGAGGGGCAACATGAAAATGACAGCAAAGCAAAATGCAAATAGTATGCTATTATTAATGACCTTTTCTGTTTCAGTGGCAAGCCATTAGATCATAAACCAAAGCCCACATTGATGCAAGCCTGGAAGGAACAATCCTGCCTGAGTGTCACTTTAATAAATGGGAGTATCTGGTTCATCAGCCATTGTGATTTTGTTTTGCTTTGAAGCAAATGGCATAAGTCAATATACCATAGGCCTTTTTCAAGTAGCAGTGAGAGGTGCTATATGACAGCATTGTCATATTTACATGTTTATTACTGTCATACCTTTGAATGATACAAAAAAAAAACAGTATTACTTCATTAATTCATTTAGTAAATTAAAAGTGACATGTGATCTTTCCTATTTCTGTATGTGGCAGTGCATTTTATGATGTATAAGAAATTTGATAATAGGAAAAAAAAATCACTGAATTTGATTTGAAAGAATGATGAAAACAGTTTATTGTTATTGTTATTATTATTGCTTTGTTTTGTTTGTTAACTTCCTCGGCATGCTGTGTTGCCAAGCAACCAGCCCTCCTCTCCCTATGAAAACAAAAGACTATAGCTCTTTTATATTACCAGCAGGAGTAGACAATAGCATGCGCAGGGAGAGGCACACAACTAAAATTATTTAATCATATACCGCACGCAATTAGCTGCACATTGACATTCACTGTAAGTCATTATTTTATCTTAAATACCTGCTGTTCTGTGCTCTGCGATGGGGAATATGAGGATGGGTATTGAGCGATACATTTAAAGAGGTACATAAAAATGCACATAAAAGTGTGTTTGTGTGTGTTTCTTGAGGATACAGACATTGAAGGAAGTTTATGATTTTATGAGTTTCAAGATTAACAAGATCATCAAAGCATCCTGGGGTTTGTTTCTTTTGCCTGTCTGCGGTGTGAAATATGTCCAGTATCTACACATAAACATTGAAAAGAAACTGTGTCTCTACCAATGGGAAAAATCATACGTCGCTCCCTGAAAAACAACATTTTAATAATAATAATAATAATAATAACAACTTTATTTGTATAGCACCTTTCAAGAAATGCAGCGCAAAGTTCTTTCAAAATTACTTGACATAGAATGAACACCAAAGCAATGACAGAATGGCAAAAAAAGGGAAAATAACACACCTGACAACAGCAACAACAAGATGAAATAGAATATGAATGCATAACACAAGATGGAAGATAAAACCCACTCAATAATAATAATAACAATAAAGTTAAAAAATATTAAAATCAGCCGATCTTTGCAGCATCTGACTGAAAAGCCATTTTCTCCCAGTGTCTTCCTCTTCCGTGTGTTTTCCTGAGTTTATTCATGGCTGCTGCGAGCTCTACATCCATGTCTCCTGTTCCCCTTTTCCTTATAAAAATGGAACATCTCCTCGGTTCCTTCATCATTAACAGGTTGCATGAAAAACACTTGCAGTTACACACTTTTCCTGAAATAGCTTTAAAATAAACTGTGAGAATTAGCATAATAAATTGTTTTAAAACCAGCTGAAGCTGCTGCTTTCCTATTAAAAGATTGGCTGAGTTTTCATTTTGCCGCACAGGGGGCCATTATAAAGATGTCAGTCGGATGCTGGACATGCTTCAGATCAGCAGGTGGCACTCTCATGTCAGTGAAATGGGCACGGCGTTGTGTATTTTTTGACAGGATGTGAGATGAATTTAGCTCCACTGAGGCAGCTGATGTGTTTGCCTTTTGGTTTATCTTAAGCCTTTCAGAGAGGACAACTTTAGTCATCTGGATTATAATAACCGGGTTTCAAAGATAAGCCACATCAGACCAACACAGACAGATTTCTTTTTTTTATGGACAAATGACACGTGAATATTGTTTGATTCTCAAACAATATGAGTACTATGAATAGTGCATTTAATGCTATATCACTCTTTTAATGGCTTGGATAGGTCTAACAGTGTGAAATGACTTTAACATGAGCGTTAGATCAGCGGGAGCTGAGGTATTTATGCATCGCACAATAAACACTTTTTAGCTTTTCTTTCTGCTTGCCTTTTCATATGAATAGATATATTTGTAAAAACTGCATTTTAATGAGGCAGTCTGATGTGTAATGAATGGCATATGGATAAAAATGTTTATTTTTCATAATATAAAGTAATAATGAGGATGTTTATACTGGTGACAGACCCATATGGGGCTTGTATCTTAAAGACCCCCTCTGGTGAAAATCAAGTTTTTAACCATGTTAACATATGGTGTTTTTTTTATTTGCTACATACGTATCATGAGTGAAATGAGCAGTCAACACCATGGCTGCACATCTCTGCCTTGAAACTGCAGTGTAACAATGACAGTCTCTGGATTCAGACAGACATGTTTTATGACATCATATGTTTAAGGAACCAATCAAGTCACTTGTGGCTGGGACATTCCATAGCATAACTATGGCTGTACTTATGGGAAAACCATGTCAAACAAAATATTAATAGCATCAATCATAGTGGAGCATTTTACATACTTTAAAACAAGTCTGGAGGAGAACTTTAACATACAAGTTGCATTTATAATATAATATAATATAATATCTTTATTTTTGGACAAGTATAACAAGATTAGGATTGCAACCTCCATATTGATGCTATAAGATTTTTTTTAAAAATAAGGTAAAAATATAGGCCTAATATAAAAATAAAGATAAGGTAAAAGTACAAATAGGTTAAAATAGCAATAAAATGACAATAAGTAACACACAATAAACAGTATCAAACAGTAATCTATTAAAATAGTGCAAATAGTAATAATGTCATAAAGTTGCATGCAACTACAACATGGTCAATACATTCACCTGCAGGTGAATGTATTGACCATGTTGTAGTTTATTCATAATACATGTTTATTAATTACCAGGATTTAAAACCTGTATTCTTAATCAAGCATAAGCACACTCTTTGTTCATTCAGGATGAATGGAGTCATCATTACATATCCTAGTTCATGAGATTGCCTTGCAATTAACTCAATATTTATTACAAAATTATAGCTGCAGCCTTGACAGTGACTTTTCTCTGCGTTTCCATGAATATTAAGGATGACAGAATTATCTTCGGCACACCTGCATGCATCACAAAATCCTGGCCGACTCATAGCAGAATGCCAATTACAAAATCCATTTCACAAATTTTCATCTCTCTGTGTAGCACAGGTGAAGTCAGGAAGCTGTTGCAGCTTATCAGCGGTAATCATGTCTCTATCCGGGCTTATTGACCTGTCAGAGTTTGCAGTTTACAGTGAAAATAAAATTATGCTACAATTCCCAACACAATGCTGTACGCCAGTAGAGAACTCACATCAGCAGGAATAATGACCTCCAATCCAAACCCTTGATGAGTTAAAGGCAATGCAGTCCCAGAATGGCAGAGGTCATGCACTGGATGAAATTAGCTGAGTATTTCCAATTTTACCTTGTACCTAAACTCCCTCTATTAAGAGTCGGGGTCATGATATACTCCTGCCCCCTTTGCAGTTTCCTCTTGGTTGAATGCTCAAGAGGCTAGTGCAGCAATTTCCTTCATATTCAATCAAATGTGACTGCGGTGTTAACAGTGTAGGAGAAAAAGAAAACACACTCCGACTGCCTCGCCCAGACACCTCAAGATTAATAGTCTGTGAACGTGTAGTTCTTTTATGAGCAAAATGCACTTCTTAAAATCTGGTCAAACTCTGTCAACCCTGCATGCTATCAGTATGACAAAGTGCAAAAATACATCTAGGAATAAATGCTTTCTAAAGTCATTCAAATTTAATACTATGCAGTGTGGAGAGATGCACATTTTTAAGGCAGCATAGTGAAAGCCTGTCTCCTTTAATTTACAAAGTGAAATATTTGCTCCCTCCACACACACATTTCTTACTGCATATACCCATTTCTGGAGAGATGAGATGGGAGTGCGATGCAGAGCAAGAGAGAAAGCTGGGATGCTTATAGCTTTATCCACGAGACTGACTTTGAACTGCATATCCTGTGAAAACGCATCTTACCGCTCACATACTGTAAGACTTTTTTTTAATCAGCTCCCAAGCTTCAATTTAGATTCAATTGTCGTAGAGGATGCTCATATTTATTGATAAAACTCAACATTCATGGACGGATGGCCACCATTGCTGTTTACACGTGTGTCAATTATCTATCTGGCTGATGGAATGTGCAGCTTGTGGTAATTGATTAGTGTGTATTTATCTGCAGTGGTGGAATGTAACAAAGTACATTTACTCAAGTACTGTACTTAAGTACACTTTTGAGGTACTTGTTACCTTCAGCCTGTGATGAAATTTGTACTTTACTTGAGTATTACCATTTTATGCTACTTCATACTTCTACTCCACTACATTTTGGAGGCACATATTGTAACTTTTACTCCACTAGATTTGTTCGACAGCTTTAGTTACTTTGCAGATTTAGGTTATTAATACAAAATAATCAGCATGTCAACTATGATATTATTATCATGTCAGAAAATGCTGTTTTCAGTCTCACAAATATGGAGATTTTCTGCTTTTCTCTGTTTTATATTAAAGTGAATATCTTTGGGTTTTGGACAAAACCAGACATTTAACGACGTCACCCTGAACTTTTCAGAAACTATGAACATTTTTCACTATTTTCTGACATTTTATCAATCAAACGATTAATCGAGATGATAATCTGCAGATTCGTCAATAATGAAAATAATCGTTAGTTGTAGCCCTATAACTAAAATGAGCTCCCTCTTTACCAGCTGCAACATGCTAATACTTATGTACTTTTACTTGAGTACACTTTTGAATGCAGGACTTTTACTTGTAACAGAGTATTTATACACTGTATTATTGCTACTTTTACTTAAGTGAAAGATCTGAATACTTCTTCCACCGCTGTTTATTTGTCCTGTAGAGCAGCTTAAATACGACGCAGAAAAAACATATTTTTAAATCCCATGCTAATGTGTAGTAAGAGTGTAAAAAGAAATAACAGAGGAGTGTGTTAGTTAAATTAAATTCAGATTCCTGTAGGTCTTTGCCGCATGATTGCTTATTTTAACGTAGAAATAGCAATCTTGTGATGCACCACTCACAATTCTCTGTTATGTATTTTATTCTTTTTCAGTTTTTAACAGTCATACATACTTAATAGGCTTCTTTTTTTTGACAAGTCCAGTGTTTTCTTCTCTCTGATGCTTGCCCATTGTTCATTGTTCTAGCTCTTTGGTTGTGAAGCTTTGGCGAGCAGTAGGGGTTGGGACCCCCAGGTTGGGAACCACTGCTTTAAGGGATGCACCTTTGAAATGCAATTTGAAAAGTATACAGTGTCAAAATGATGACCTGACTGAGAAGAAAATCTTTTTTTAGCACCCAAACTTGCATAGAAGAAAGTTCAAATTATTACCATGCAATACTATTACATATAAGAAATCATAAATGACTATACTTGCCCTTTTAAGGTCAGGTTACTGCAATGTATGAAAGCATGAAGAAAAAAACAGCTGCTGGTACCAGCTCATCACACACGCACACAAGCATGCACGCACGCACGCACGCACGCACGCACACACGCACGCACCAGAATCCAGAATACTGATGTGACACATCATTTAAGACAGCCTCCTGTTACTCTAATGAAAGTGTCAGTCTTGCTGTTAATACAGCTTGCCCGTAAACACACAGCCTCCATCACTCCTGTCAGTGCTTCCATCTTCTTTAGGATCGGCTTCTTTTTCCAGTTGATACAATTCAGTTAAATCTGGATTACAGACTTAAACAATGAAAGTAACCAGTTAGTAAAAACACACATTATTATTATTAGTCTTGTCTCCCTAAGACTGATGTTCATACTGAACCTGCAGTGTCGTATGTGGTGCAGAGAGTGCTGTGATGTTGACATAATGCAGCAGAAAATAAAGTTGTGTAGGTCAGGGTGGTGGATTGGCATGTAACATTTTCACTTCTTACATTTCAGGCCCAGATTTGTGTCCCATCCCCACCGCCCCCCCCTCTCTATCCCCTAGTAGCAGAGAGAGTGCAGGGCAGAGGGGTTGCTTATTTGAATATGTTAATCTGCTAGTCTGCCTGACTCATTGATCCTTTATTTGACTGTTTGTGCAAGTTAAAATCTATGGTCTATCTGACCACAACTGTGCTGTGTACTGATAAATCCATGGTGCTGTCCTTGGTGCCGAAGTCCATCCTGTTAAAAAATTAACAAATCGCTTGCTGTCTTTAAGCAAGTGCTAGATAGTGATGGATGGATGGCTGGCTCAACAAAACAAAACTTTAACTCTGAAGACCGCTGTTTGTTTACCGTTTCCTACTTCCTGCTTTTTCACAAATTAGTCATTTTAACCCAAATCTCGCATAGCCAGACCTATCTCCTGGATAGTGAAAAAAAAAACTCTCTGTTTGTATTTGTATCTGCAAAATAGTGTCGGAAGGGAACACCTCCATGAAAATGTTGTAAACATATTCTTTGTAGATCATTCACTGAAAGAACAGAGCAGGCCTGCCTTATTACATTCATACATATTATCTTCAAAACTTGTTATTTACAGGTTGGAGGTTGTTGTTTGTTTCCCATATAGTGAAGGGACTTTGTAAACATGGATTTCCTATGTGGACAGGAAGTAGGGCTTTATTTGGTATTTGGTAAGCCCGCCAGACTATTTTAACCTGTTGCACCAACTTTATTTGAACCCAAACTATGACCTTTCTGTCAACCTAACCAAGTCATTTTGGGCCTAAACCTAACCAAATCTCAAATGATAGCATCTGATCAGAAAATGCTTCTGTGTGTCATTGAAGAGGGGATGGGCAAACAAGGTATTTTGCTTAATTTGGATGACTTGTTGAAGATTTCAGGTACCTGAACTCCGTTCACAGTGACCTTATTATGTTTACTTTATGTTGATATTGTTTCCTAACTGAAGGATATTTAGAGATTATACCATAGAAATGCCTCACAATAGCAGACAATAAAAATAAGAAAAATAGTCACAGAGATCACAGAGGAATTGACTTGAATAAATGATTCATGTGTTTTAGCTTTTCTCATATCTCTCATTAGTTCCTTATCCAATCCAAATTCTGTTATGCACCCAGAGAGAGGAGATACGGGGGCGATAAAACCAGCGGCTGGGTATATAAGAAAACAAGATTTAGCCATAATGACACAGAGTGAATCCCTGTAGATGTGCCCAACACAGCACCAACACTTTATCTTGGTTATATCTGACAGCACTATCATGTAGGCAAATTCCACAAACAGAAGCCATTGTAAATCAAATGAAAGGAAATACGCTGGTTGATCCCCATAATGAGTCCTATCCAACTCAGGAGCCAGACTGTGATACCTGATAAATTTATAGTATTTCTTTTAAACTCAGAAAAAAAATAACACCAGCTCTGCATTAGTTGCATCCTGCACATTTAGAAATGCATCATGGTGACCTATCGCACCAGACGCCACACACAAAAAAAACTATTTTAACAATTCATATATATTAGATAATTAATTCTACAAATGTTCCCGTTAAGTTCAACAACTAACAATTTCCTCTCAGTAAATGGTTTTCCCAATCCGCTGTACTTAATGCAAAGTTACGGGTCAAAGGCTTCTAATGCTCCCATTAGAAACACGTGAACATCAGATTAGTGCTCGTCATGCTTTCTAAATGTCAAAAGTTATTCATTTTGACTAATGACTAAAAATGTTACAGTGTAAGCAAGTGGGCAACAATATTTCAAAGGTTGGGACATCATCACATCAACATTGTTATTATAGAGCTTATGTGTGTTGTCTTCTCTGCATGGCGAAACTTTCTGATGGTTAACATTCATCCACTTTTATTCATTGTGGACACTAGTACAACTTCACTTAATGGATGAGGCTGGAAATATTTAATATTTTGTTACTGTCAACCAATCCCATGAAAAGACCAAAGTTGTCCATCGCTCAATACTCTCTGAGTACCCCAGCCCCTGTATGTGGCACCCATGCCCATCCCTTTATACTGAAAATACATCTTGAAAAACAGGTCACAAATATATACTTTTATTTCTTAAAAGTTTTATTTATTTTATTTCTTACTAATTTCCTAAAACAGCTGGAGTAAACACAGTGGATTAATTCACATTTTGTGTTCTAGTGAATTTACAGCAACAGAAGAATGCATGTGAGATTGACTCAAAATAAACTGCAGTGCCACTTTGTTGACCATAATGTAGAAGAAATGTGCAAGAGTGTGTCACATTGATGTGTTTTAAGTTTTTTTTTCTTTTTACAACAATGGAGCTCTATAAGACACAGATAAGTAATATATCAGTATTTGGAGACACAGAAACTACTTGTGAACAATATATAATGTAACTACACATCTCTAACATTTAGCCTAACTCTACAGATGATGCTGTCTCTGTAGCATTTCTATTTCAGGACACTTAATATATATTCGATTAGACAAGTCTGCCTGTGTGGTTAAAACATAACATTGACTGACTCTTGGCTTATAGTTGGCTGCTCGGCTGCCATGCTTGCCATATGGTGTTTAGATGGAAGCAGTGGCATTTTATTGTTTGCTCAATTACAATTAGAGACATGACCCTCGCAATTTACTGCCAGACATATGTAGCCATCAAGAAAGATGTGCGGCCTCATAGAAAGCATTTTATGTCAGGTAAGAAAGTCTCAGATATTATACCATATCATATTTATGAGTACTGATTAAGTAGAACTGATCAAATCACATCTTCCTTCCCTAGCCTTTAATTTGACGCAACAGGGATCACCAAATCACCACGCTATCACAGAACAACGTTGTCGTACTACAGTGTGTCTAATTTGATTATTATAATAATCTGCATAAGATAAGTATATTTTGGGCTGTGACATTCAAGTAATATTCCTGGCTGCTGGTTCAGAAGAGTGACAACTCACATATTGATATTTGCCATTCTGTGCTTTTGCCTTCCACTGGTCCACTATAATTCACTGTGCACTGAATGAAATGTTAAGGTTTATTACACTGTTTTAATTTTTAAATTTTTTTTTATCACATACATATTAAAAGGCCCAGCATAAAAATGAAATCGGAATCCTTAAGGCAGATACACATACAGTGCATGCTTCATTTAGTGCAACATATTTCTGAATGTTACTGTTCGGAAAAGACCATTATTTGAGTAGCTGCCATTAATGGAGCCCATTCAAGCTCATGCTATCAGTGGCTGATAAGCAGATTAGCAGAGGGGTGGGGGAGACGCTGAGAGCGGGCACTCTCTTAGATAATGTGCCAGCGTCTCTGAGCAGTGTGAACCGCTGAGGCTGATAATGAAAAGCAGCGGTTCCAAATCAATTTACAGATTTGGGCCACATTTAGGAGAGGGCAGTGAAAAAGCAAATGGGACGATTACAGTGGCTTTCTGAGCAGATGAGAACGAGAGGTGAGTCACCTCTACCTGATAGTTTCCTGATATTCAGGAAAAATAAATGTCTCCACTCAGCTGGCTTTTCACATGTAAACATTTTCTTAGTAACATGTTTTTAAATGAGACTGTCCATTCGTTTTTACAAGCAACAATTACAATTTATATTTACGTTTTGTTGTTAAGCGGCGCCCTCTAGTGTCTGTAGTAATTATGACGGGAGCAAAGCAGGAAGTCATGTAATGTAGTATTAAGGGTGGGAGGGGTGGTGGATGGGTCAAACAAATACAGGTTTCACAACGTTAACAATGTGTTTAAAACCGTGACCGTTATGTTTAGGTATGATGAGGACGGAAATGCTCCTGTGGGTCGTATTTCCTTCAACTTTCAGAACCAACCACCTATGTGGTCATATGGTTTGGAGGACTTGTTGTCTAAAGTGTATTTGATGTGTTATCACAGGCTGTGCTATTTTTCAAATTTGCACCATCATGGATTTTAAACAGGTTTTGCATTTGATCGTATTGAGTTTAATTGACTCAACCAGCGAGTGAAGTCATGTTTTTGTTACTTTACTTGACATTGACGAGAAATCTCATGAATAGAGTGTTTCGCTTGGATAGTCACCACGGCCCACAAGTTTTCTTGGCCTGATGTTTACCTGCTTAATATTTGCTGATCACGCACGCTGAGCTGTCAGTCAGACAGACATAAATTATTAACAGGCACAGTCAATCAAACAACCCGTGTGTCCTCCAGCTTTCATTCACTTTGACATGCAGGGTTACTGTAGTCATATATATTTTGGTGTAGCTGCTTGTTTCAGTTGGTTCTCAGTTCTGTGCTTTTAGAGATATGTACAACTTCCACAGAAACAATAGTCCAAACAATAACAATCCTCGCAACAATATTACACAATACACTGTGACAATATAATAATGAATGGCTATTGTAATGCACAGATGTTTTAATTGAGAAACCTGTCAGGGCTGCGAAATCTCTCTAATGACCAAGTGGAGCAATAACAGACATGCTGATTGGATATCACAGCAAAACACACAGAGGAGACAGAAAGAGCATTTGGTCATTTTCCAGCCATCTGGATTCACCTTGAGAGGTGTGGATGACGACAGCAACGCACGCACACACACACACGCACGCACGCACAGTGAAAGAGCAAGTGAGAAGAATCATTAAGTCCTTGAAAATACTCCCACTTGTGTATTTATGATCTGTATGCTAATTTTATCACATGTACTTTAGTTTATCAACTGAATATCCATAAATAATCTTTATCTTTTGCAACCTCTATTCAAGTTTAAGCAGAGGTCTTAAACTGCTGGCCCAGGGGCCATTTTCCAGTCTACCCATTATTTGTGTTAAGTATGACAAAAATATGTCTTCAGAATATTACACTTTCTTTTAGTACTTGAATGTTGGACCTCATATGAGATGACAATACCAGCAGTGGCCCCAAGCCAATTTGAGTTTGAGACCCCTGTGTTTGAAATGGGCACATTTCTGACACATTAGTAAATATTTAGAGATTGACGACTGTAAAAGCATGTACTACTATTTAAACAAAAGCATTTATATATGTCATAAATGATTAATGCAACTATGTATTTACAGCAATGTGTGAATAATTTACAGACACTAGTCTTCTAAAGAATCCAATTGTAACTCATCACTAATGATGTGCTGCTGTTACAAAGACAGATCCACTTTGCAGGCACACATCCAAACAGAAACGATAGAATACATGGAAATACAATAAGTTTAGCTATCTTCTGTATGACATCAAGTGCCATAGATTTGCAGCACAGAGTTGAATTTAATTTATTTCTCTCACATATCTTTGGCTTAATTACTGAGAACCAATTCTGCTCTCCAGCCTCATTTTGTGTTTTCCAAATATTGCCCTAGAAATGTATTATTGCCTTAAACTTGTGGGCTTAGAATTATGAAAAGTCGCCTCGGCCACAGTGCTTTTAACAAAATCTACAAACTCCAACATTTATATGTTATGACACATGAATAAGAAGTACGATAAATAAAATTAAATCCAGTTATTTCGTAAGTCTGACAGGGAGAAGGAATCTTCTGAGTGCATTTGCATTTCCCACTGTGCCATCTGAATCTCTAAGAAATGCTTTTTCTCCAAGAGCTTAAAACAACATCACAGACAGGCTAGTGTCATGCAAGATTATTTTGTGAGCCGCAGTTTGTCTTGTAGCTTTGTGAACACCCAGATTTCACAAAAAAAGGTAATTCTATAACTTCAGTTTGACCAAATCTGAGTGATTCACAGCTCTGTCCATACTGCCACATTTGCACATTTGAGCACAATCTATTGCAAGTAAACACAAACACATGCCTTTTGTGACTGCCCCATGTTAACAACACAACATAGAAATCTTTCTTATCTGCATTTGTGCAGATCTATTGTCTCTATCAATGGGCTCTAGCACGCAGAGCATGACCAAGCAAAGGGTCATCTGGTGCACTTTCATTAGCATCTTATCTGCCTAGCTTGTGTTGTTAGCAGCAATTATGGGCTTTGACAGCGACCTTTTTAAAGTTCACCAACCTATGCATGTAGTTTCTCACGCAGCCTGTGGTGGAAACATCGATTCGTTTCACAATAGTCCATCCCATTGTTTACCAGCTGATGTTTTTTCTGTCACAAATTAAACCCATAACACAGTTAAACTAATATCCAATGATGTCACAGTTGTGTGTTCTGTAATCTCTCTCGGCCCAGTCTAATTTTGTATATTTCCTCTGAAGGTTATATTTGACATTTTGACAGTTTGATGTATGTGGCTGTCTACTATGTTGAAAATTTTAATTACAGCGTGTAGAGGGAAGCGTGCATGACTCATTTAATCACTTTGAAAATAATAGTCAGAGAAATTATTTGCTTGTCCATTGGCTGAAATGTGGCAAAAATGCATTTCCTGCTCCTAGCATGTTTGTATGGAAAGGGATCACTGTGGATTTATTTTTAAAAAAAAAGGCCTCCAGGAGAAATGTCTATCTGCTGTCTTAATACAAGATGATACATGATTGTGGAGGCAACTTTGACATTTGCCCATGATACATTTCTGGAAGCTGGTGAGCCTTATTGAGAGATCGGTTTTGTTGATGGGTGGAACCTCTTTTATAATCATTAATGTATCAAACAGTGTTTATTGTTGTGTTGTTAGACCTTAGCGGTGGAGGCAAATTCATGTGAAATTGGTGAGGGGTCTTCTATGAAAACTGTGCCAAACTGTGATAACAGTAGTGTTTGCTTTAAAAATAATCACAGTGTCCCATGAGAGTGTTTTTCTGTTAAAGAACAAAATGTGGAAAGGTTAAAAATCACCATGTCCAGGTCAGTTACAAGCTAATGCTGTAAGCTGTCCATTAACTGATACTTTTGACCTTAACATTAAATCCAACAACTCCCTTTAATGTGAAAGCGTTGTTATAGCAATGCCGATCCCACTGAGAATCAACACCCAACTCTGCAGCTCTGCAGCTGTTTGTAGCTAACACCATAAATCCATGATACTCCACCTGCCCAGCATTACACCCCAATAATGAATCTAAAGGTACAATGTGGAGTTTTTGACCAATAGTAGTGGTATGGAGCAACATTTTTTATGACTGTGTTCTGTTGCTCATGATGCTCTGCGTCTCCTGGGCGTGCAAGTGGGTATTTTTTTTAAACCTTGATTAGCTGATATATTTATTATGACTTGCTGCTTTGATTTTGGGTAGGGTTTTTTTTCTCCTTCTAATAGTCAAAACTGATTAATGCAGTTTTAAGTGCACAATCCAGCAGTGATTAACTACTATGCTGTGGGAACGAAATGCCTTAACAGAAAAGACTATTACATCACTGTTGCATGGCGGTCTAATTTTACCGACATTGAAGTAACCCGCTGTGTGGCAGCAATTACAATGCTGTCTCTGTATACTGATCTTTGATCTTACAGTCCAGAAGGATTGCCACAATATCAAAGAGACTTTTCATAGGGTCAGTCCACACAGTCGTCAGCTAGCAATCCAAAACTCTAACTCCTGGAATCGTACTTGATATTTTTCATGTAGCCCAGCTCAGAACTCCCCACTGTGAGGCTCCAGATTTCATCTGACCTGTGTGATTCACTTATGATCAAAGCTTGGTGTGTGTTAACCTTCTTTTAGACTTCATCCTCACCAGGAAAGCACCCAAGGAGCCCTGCTATATATATGTGAAAGGGTCACAGTGTTTGCCCTCAGTTTCATTAGTCTTCATCAGATTAGCATATCTGTATCTAAGATGTGGAGACTATGAGATACAAGCTCTGTCACTGCAAAACCTAATTTAGAAAGTGATGAATCGTGTCGTCAATACTGATTCGACATTATTACTCCGCTAATTTGTAGTTTGGTTTTACAGTCAGGTTTAAAAAACATTTAAATACTCCAAAATGCAGATGTTCCACTCACATTAAGCAGTTTACAATCAAAAAACAAGCCTCTCCAGATCACTCACTCATTACTGTGTAATTCAGAGATGCTCAACACTCCGTGTCCTTGTACTCCACCGTGGAAGACTAGAGGTTCTCTGGATGAGCCTCTGTAGTGATTGTCCACATTCATTTGATCTGGTGGACAATTACAGTCCCAGCTGAGAGCCCTCTCTGTGTGTTTGAAGTTGTGTGTCAGTGCATACATTTGCGATGATACAGATGCTGGCAGACGGTGTTCCTCATTCTCTGTGTCACCAGAGCATCTGCCTGCGCACTCCTCCAAGGCACTGTGGTTCAATCAACAACAGCTGGTTATTACAGCAAAAGGAGGAGAGCTATAGCTCACCTCTTTAGGCTTCAACAGGCTCGGGCTGAAGCCTCAGTGGTCTGAAGCTTGTGGCTTCACAGCTAAAGAGCATATTTAAATTGTTTCATTTAAAGGTGCAGTAGGCAGAAAGCAAAAAAAAACACCAGAATTTGAAGCAAAGTGGGACCTCTTCTTGTAGCTCAGCCTCACTCCCTTTCCTCTCCTTGTTCAGCCCCTCACACCACACACATTTTCTCTCCATCTTTGAGAAGCTTTGCCGATATTGACACTTGTTTTACTCTCTTTTAGACCCTGACAGTAAGGTAAATAGCGTTTCAGAGGTGGAGAGAAATTGTTGCTAATAGTTTAGGCTTCTAACTAGCCTCATGGAGCAGTGTGCATGGATGCAGACAGCGGCCACTCTGGGTCTGATAAACATGGTGCTAAATGTTTTAATGTTGATAAGCCTAGTATTAATACCAGCTTGTCTGTACATTTCCTCTAACACAGGCTTTTGCAGCTTTTAATCACAATATTGAAACACCCATGTATATGAAACATTAACTTTTTTAAACTTTTGTAAGACTGAACTTTTTAAAACCATTTGACCTTTCTGGATAAACTCTAATCCAAAGTTTTTGTGATCATTATTAAAACATTTTGCAGCTCATTACCATAAAGTCACCATTAACCAATAGTTTGTCAAGGCTTTTCAAAGTTTTACCTTGACTTTGATGTGTAGGCTTCGAAAAAAAAAAAAAAAGTCAAATTGCAAGGCGTTACATATTTCCTGATCTAGTCCTGGATGTGTCTGAGCCTGCCTTTGTGCCCTTGGTTTAAACCCATTATTCTTTCACTCCGGCACATTCAGAGTATCAGATTCTGCCATCTAACAGTTTAGAAACCCTGGCAGGAAATATCCTCAAATTACATTTCCCATTTAATTTATTTATTCACTCACAGTAACCACCCTGGCAGTATTTTGACACAGGCTGGATGAGTATTTTAAACAGAGTCTGTCTCTTCTGCATTTCATCATATTCAAATTCTATTTAAATGATGTTTATTATCAAAAGCTATTATGGAAACTGAAATAGCTGTCTGAGGTCTTGCAATTTATGCAATACTTTCGTGTTGTGATTTGCATTTATTTGACCCCACACATCACATCACATTTCTGGGAATGTGTTTGAACGTGTGTATCATATCTCACAAGGGATTGATGAAGTTGGAGGAAATTAAGACCACAATCAGATCCAGTATCAGAGATGGAGCACAATGGTACGATAACACCATCTGTTTCAGTCAGATGTTATTGCTTTTACCTTGAGCATACCACTGCATGGTGAGAAACCCTTGTTGTACATTTATATTGTATTGTTTTAGCTATTGAGATAGCAGATTCTATCTATCTGTCTATCTGTCTGTCTGTCTAGTGCAATACCTCTGGAAAAACCAGGACAGTTTCACCTAGACGAGCAGTCACAGCAGTATGTTAAGCCGTAGGCTCTTTACCAGGAGGACTGGGAATATGATGCAGCAGATTCTATTTTCAGCCTCGGCACATGAGCTCCGATTGCTGGGAGCGTTGAGGAAACACAAAGCTGGCTGAAGGTAGAACAGCTTGGTTACACACTTGGCCAGTATCCATCGACTCAGTTTAACTAATCATTGTGCCGGTTAATGAGGACAGATGACATTGAGGTCCCTTAACACAACATTATGATTCGAATCCTTTTACTCGGCTGTACAACAGAAAAGCTACAACAGACAGCAATGGGAGGTTGTGTCAGCGATCTGGGAAGAGGAGAGGAGTGGTCAAGGGATGACAGAGCAGTCTAAGAATAGGAGACGATGGGACAAGGTGATAAAAGACAGGACGGTGGAAGGAGAGACAGGAGAGGAATGGAGGAGAGGAGAGGGCATGAGAGCAGAGGACTGAGACAGGACGGGGTGGTAGAGAACAGGACTGAGTCATCATTATGGTAATGGAGAGTGCCGAACCACGCTGACTCACTCAAATGCACTTTCAGTGAAACATGGAATGTCATAGCGCACCCCAGGGAGAGGATTATCAGTCCAAGGTTAGAAAATACACACAGCACTTCATTTGCCTGTGCTTCAGCTTCAGGCCGTCCCCCTTGTTAAGAGATCCTGTCTACAGTCACGTGATGAAACTGCATGGTACGGCATGGCTGTACACAACTTGACTCGCTCATTTTTGGTTTTGCATGAGGAAAAGTTGTGGATAGTACTTTTTTGGTATACCACCACCTGATGTTGTGATTTGCTGACGTCATGTCTATCTGTTTCTATGTGATGTTTTTTGTGTATGTGTAGTGCCATGAAATGAAATGAAATCCACCGAAAATGAGTTTCCCCACGGGGGACAATAAAAGTACCTACCTACCTACCAAGCGAGCTGAGTCGATAGAAGGTGGAGTTAAAACGCTGGAGACCACTGATTGGTCAGAGAGAATCATCACTAGTGTGATGCGGGACATCCTGCACAAACTCGCCATTTCTAAATAGCTAAGCCACTGTCAATAGCGACTGTAATTTTTCTATTCACTTGCCCCAGATAAAAAAAAAATTCTTTTTTTTAAAATTGCTGTACACTACTGCTCTGTCACAATTTGGATACTTTGTTTAGTACACTTACATGTAGTAGGGTGTAAATTTCAACATGATAGTGTTGTCTCAAATCATGCATGGCCGTTTTGCACTGACCAGAACCGCTTCTTCTTTTTAATAGTGAATTGCAAACAGGCGGAGCACTGCCTGACACCTATTACACCTATTACACCTGTTGTCGCCCATCAAAATATCTGCCGGCTTGTTTTATTACTATCCGACTACAGTAGAGCGGAAATAAAACACATGTGTAACTTACATTTGTATAGTTAGCCATTTCAGTCGTGGCTGCTGCAGCGTCCTTGCCCGCCATCTTCACAAGTTTGCAAATACGTTGGTGGTTCTGTAGCAAAGATGGCGACCGTTGAGAGTGAGTAGTGTCCAGTGTTCCACACTCGACTTTTTGACCGTTATGAGTGCAACATCTGGGTACACTGGGTGCACTGCATTTTGCACTATGCACTCAAAAATAGCGATTGTAAGTACAGAAGTACACAAATTGGGACACTACACTATGCCGTACACTTGACGAGGTGCAGACGTCGTTGTTGATGTCGCAGCAGTGGGAAGGTGAGGTTGGACACACACTCACTCAGCCTTAATGTGGAGAAAAATTCTAACTCTTGAATAAAATATTTATTTCTAGAGCAAGTGTAGGCCTACTTGTTTACTTATAGTTGTCAGTACAAAGAGAAGAGGAGGGCGATGTGTTCGGCAGAGCGAGAGAGCCCAGAAAGAGAGAGACGAGTCCCCCAGTAATATCTGTCTATTTCCAGCACTGACAGCTTTTCTGCTTTGAATAGGATATCTTGCGTTCACTTGTTTGGGAGGCTAAGCCCACCCGAAGGTGAAATCCTAAAACCACCCCTGATGCTAACATTTGCAGCTTACATTAGGGCAGATAAACACATTGTTTAATCCATTCCTTACACGTGTTTTGGGTTTTTGAAAAGGCTAAATAAAAGGACACAACCCTCCTGCTGTGCTTAGTTATGGTTGCTTAACTATGATTGGACAATTGCTGCTCAAGGGAGGGGTTTGGCAAAATGCCAATTCAGCTGCTGTTTACTTCAGAAACACAAACTATTGGACACTAATGATGTCAGGACAAAACAAGTGCAATACCTCAAGAAGATTTGATGCTTCTAAGAACATTTTTGAAAATGTATTTCTAGTTACACTTCATCAAATCTGCTATATTGGTTTTTCTGCCGAGTTATTGTTTGATAAAAAAAGCTGCTTTTGAGGTTTCATCTAAAGTGCAACAAAATGGATTGATAAAAGTTGGTAAATAGTCTTACTTTTAGCAAATGATAAACATTTTTGCTCTTTGATTTTGATCATATGGGTGCAGTATAAGGATCGGATATTTCCGTATCCAATATTTCTGTAGGCTCAGCTGAACCAACAAACTCTCCTAATGAGCTCCTAATGAGTGTGTGGAGTGCCAGATGCTGTGCCCCTTTAACCTAATAACTCATAATTGTGGTTCATATTGTAAACTACTACATCACATAAACTGATGATATGTATCAATATGATGCCTTAAGGACTTTTATACCTCACTTTGTCAATTAGCACACCTGATTTCACAAATGGATTCTCTTTGAAGCAATCAATCTGGTATCAGTATGCTGTTATAGGGAATAATGTAAAATTAAAGACCCTAGAGTCATTTATGACATTTATCAGGATGAATGGAAATTCAGGGTCGATGTTATGTCCACATGTCATTACATAATTACCGTTCACAACATTAATTTGATATTTTGGGACATATGACCTATTGAAATCATAGTTCTGTTAATCCTATATCAATAATCTATTAGGTCTTGTTCAGACTGGCAGTAATTGCCTCAAGAAATGCAAGGGGCTGTGCTGGTGTGGGTGTTAGACACCAACACAGTGGTTTCATAGTAATACACGAGGAAAAAGATGGCTGCATTTTCTGATGCAGCTCTGAATATGACGTTTCATATTACAGCCATCCATTTAGATTGATGTGATCATGTGTTTTATTCTAACAGGTTTAAAGTTAAAAAAAAAACTAGCGTGGCTTCAGGGATGGCAGTGTCAGTCGGTCTATTGATCAGTCTACCACTTGTGTCTAGACTGAAATATCCTGACAACTGTTGGATGTATTGCAATACAATTGTGTACATGCATTCTCTTTCTTCTTTTTATTTTTAATATTAAGTCCCATAAATATGTCCATATTATTTTCATGCACTTAGGTCTTTTATTTTTATAGTTTAAAAATAGTTTTGGTGTGTAGAGGCCTTGTATAGGCCCATTCGTCTCCACCTCCCCCCTTTTCTTTGATGTTTGTATTTTGTCTTGTGAATTTCAATCATGCTGAATAAAAAATCTAATCAAAAAAAATCTAATGGTACCCGGAGGTTGAAGCCTACTGACTTTGGTGATCTTCTGTGTTCTGCCCTCCAGGCAGTTGGCCTCATGTTTTGGTTTCCTTTAGCGCCACCTTCTGGTTAGATGTGGTGTTGCAGCAGTATGAAAAGGAAACAGGATGTAAGTCTGCATGTGTTGTTCAAACATCTATTGTAATCCTTTGATTTGGTCCATCCTAAGCATTGCCTGCAAGTATTTTTTTTGTGTGTGTGTGTGTTTGCAATATTATCTTTTAGTATTGAAGAATATTTTTATCAGTGTTTTTATGTTTATATTAGAATAATGCTAGATACTGGCTGATTGGTGGTCATACTACCTGACATGTTCAGTAGACCTACATCATGCCTTAGTAGCATATAGTTTACATTTAGCATATTTTGAGTACCGTTTGTGTAATTCTGGCTTCATATATAGTGGTTTAGCAAATATGTCTATTTATTTATTTAATTCAAGTAACTCAATGGCTGTTTCTATTGTTTTAGTTTTACTCCTTTATGCATCAACATCTCATTAAATCTGGAGCTAGAGAGCTACGTCCTGACTCTCGTGTTTATTACAGGAGTTCGGCTGACTGTCTAATTTTGGTTAGAAAACACAATTAGGAAGACAGTGTCACAGCGTGTGGAGTAGAAGGAGGTGGAGGACCCGAATACAAAAAAGGCAGGAGGGAATCCAAAAATATAAAACTAAAACACTAGGGAAAATGACAAGAACACTACAGGAACCAGGAACAAACTAACATCGACACGACATCCACCCTGACACGAACAAGGACCTAACCAAGACTGAACTGAAAACCAAGGATTAAATACAAAACTGAAGCAATCAAGTGCAGGTGCAGAAGGAAGCACAGGTGAGGGGACTGAAGTGATGAGACATGCAACCATGCAGGGAGCTGATTGGCTGACACTGGGAGCAAGGCAGAGCTAACAAGGAGCAGGTGAAACTAATCAGGGTGGGGCAGATAATCACAAAGGCAGGAGTGAAACAAGACATGACTAAACATGAATGAACAAATACAACAAGGAAAACCAGCAAACAGAATACTAAAAACCAGAAAACCAAAACTTCTAGAAAACAGAAAGTCTTTGCAAAAGAAACCAAAATATGAAAAATGCAATATAACACTAAAACCTCAAACCAAAGACTGTGACAGACTACATTGTGACTTTTCCTTTAGAGCCATCATGAGGTTCACATTTGTGATTTTGAGTGAAATGTCAACAACCATTGGATTGATTGCCATGAAATTTGGTTCAGACATTCACGTCCCTCTCAGGATGAAATGTAATAACTTTGGTGATTTTAATTAATTCAATACTTTGCTTGAAATGCCTGCTAATTGAATGGCGTCTGCATCATCTGTACTTTGTGTTTAGTGCTAATTAGCAAATGTTAGCATGCTAACATGCTAAACTATGTATGTAAACATAGTAATACACATTATAGTCTACCTGATGAACATCAGCATGCTTAATGTTTAATGTTTAATGTAAGTAATAGTAATGTAACACAAGCTGAAAATCTTATTTTTGCTGATCTCCAATATATCTTCAGTGATGCAATAGGGATGAGCTTAACAATGCTTAAATATATAATATTAGTCTATAATTATAATTTTATGTATTTGCATCACCACTGCCATGAACAATATTGGCCAGGAAAGTCACAAATATTATAATGATGACACTTAAAATTGACAGTTTCGGTAGATATGAATTAATTGTGACCTGATAGTGCAGCCTATTGTGTATAAGAATGGCAAAGTGTGCTAAAGTCACATAATTTAATAATAAACCTTACAAATCATACACAAACAGTCTGAGGTTATTAATGCAAAACAAAGTCAATAAAACTATGACATCTTGACAGTTGCATGATCAGCACCATGGACAGCACCACACATTAAACAAGCAAGACGACATTATGCAGCTCTGGGGACATTTCATTCTGCTCTCTCACATGTCTATTACTCGATATATTACTCGACTTATCTTCCCGTGTTGTCGCTGTGCACACAGGCACACTTGGCTGATAACTTATTGTTGACGTATTGTGTCATATTGATGAGTTTCATATTCTTTTTACTGATAAGGAGAGAACTTCATTAACTATTTGTCGCTGTCTATTGACAGGGGGTTCTCAATTTATGTTGCCGTGGCATATTGTGAAGGGAGGGAAGGGCCTCCAAAACGTTCGTAGCCTCAGGGCCTACATCAATATTAAGGCGCCTCTGCTGCTGGTTGTGGTTACATGTGTAACAGAGCACGTCTGACCACATCCAATAGCGATACTGGTTGTGGTCAGAAACAGACTTGAAACTTTCAACCAGAGAGGGCAGTGAAATGCTACTTTTCAGTCTAGTGTTAAATTACTCTTTAGCTGCATATATATATATATATATATATATATATATATATATGGAT
>JAOVVB010014873.1:0-16501 GCA_028570985.1 Heterobranchus longifilis | reverse complement strand
ATGTATTGCAGATGAAGAATCTTGCATATTTATTTCTCACAACAAATAAGAAAGTAACTTAGGCAGTGACCAGGTGGGATGTCTATGTTTGAATCTGATCCAAATCTCACCCTATCATTATCCTTTATATTATTGATTATTGCAGATAAACCGAGTAAGTAAGTAAATTGTCAGTAGTTGAATATCACAATGACGTCGCCTGTCTGCACCTCACCTGGTACATCCGTATCTGCTCCTGCAGATGAACAGAGGAGTTCCAGATGATGTTTGCCCTCACCAGGCTTTTGGCTTTCTCCGACCACCTCACAATGAAATCCAGCATCTCATTATACTCATCTAAATAGCAGACAGCCTGAGGAGCCAAGATAAGAGAGAGGCCGTATGGTTAAAGCACAACACAAATTAATAAAGTATGTTTACCACTGTACCTGTGTCACAATTTCTGAACGTTGTTGCATAAAATAACATTTATGGGGTCATAGGAGTGCCATAAAAAGAATACATCTGTAAAAGAATAAGAAACTAAATGCGGGAATATAAAAAGGAATACATAAAAGAATAAATAAGTAAACAAAAAATGTGTAAATATAAAGAGAAATAAATAAAAGAATAAATAAGTAAATAAAACAATGTGGAAATATAAAGAGAAATAATAATAATAATAATAATAATAATAATAATAATAATAATAATAATAAATACATGGGAAATATTATTTTTCACATATATTTTCTTATTCTTTTACAGATGTATTTGTATTTATGGCACTCATATGACTCCATAAACATTTCTATAGGAGCCGTGAAAAAGCCGACCTTTTTGAGCCAGTTGTTCCTGCAGTCTGCGAGCCGTGTTGTGTGATGATGCATCTCTGACAGCTTGCTGATGGCGTCACTGAGCTGTTTGGCCAGCAGCGGGTTTCTGCGGCCAAACTCCTGAACAGCAGCATCCAGTTCTGAGAGGGTGCGTCCACAACTGTCCAGGTCCTCAGCCAGGCTCTGAGAAAAGGAATTAAACAAAAGCGTCAGCCAACTTCATCAACTACACATTCACAGGAAGTCCAAGCTGAAATAAAGTGAACTCACCTTGACCTCTTCTTTGGCATGATCAACATCAGGAGATTTTTCCTTGAATTTAGCAGAGATCGCTTTGAGTTTCTCAGAGATGTCATGGATTCTGGAGCTGAAGTCCTCTTTTATTTCTCTGGTTTTCTGAATTTCTCTCTCTTTCGAAAGAACCTAGAATATATTAAGAAATGTCAACAAAAGCCACATAACTACATACTGTAGGTATTCCCTTGTGAAACTGACATATCCTAACAATTCAGATGATGCAAAATGTAAAAGAGGCCCATCAGGGTCTAATTTACATTGAAATATTTTTTTAATGAAACAGTACCTGATCCTCAATGGCACCCAATGCAAGAGAGACCTCAGCCAGCTGCATGGAGATTTCAGAGGGCAGGATAGTGTAGAGGTCCAGGTATTTGCTCTGTTGCTGCTCTGCCAACTTATCCACATTCTGACGATAAGTGATCACTTCTCCGTGTACAACCTATACGCAAAAAATGAAGGACCCATGTAACCTTTCTCAGAAATAATACTATTCAAACAGAAATATTCTGGAGACAACTAGAAGATATACGAGATATACCTCAAGCTCCTGCAGCAGAGAATCAATGTCTGGTGTGGGATTGAGAAGAAGCTCCCTGGTCTCCTGAATCCAGGCTTTTACGACGCTAAGTTCCTTCTCCACTTCCTCTCTGTCCCTCAGTTCCTGAGCTGTTTGAGCCCGCTTGGTCCTGGACTGTGTCAGGAGGCTGGAGGCAAAGAGAAAAACGACCAGTTAGGAGGGTTACTTTTAAAACATATTCCAATACAAGTTATTGAAAACATGCCCTAAAATTTGTTTTAGATTGCTCAAATTAAGTAATGTATTCTAAATACTTTGGATTACTTTTGGAATACTTCAAAATCGTCTCGCTGAGCTCATTTGTCTGAGGTCTCATATTTCCAAAAACACATTCCTGACAAGGAATATAGGCCATATCTCACAATGTTAACAAAAGCTTAAGATAATTTGTGTATCCGCCCCGTGATTTGGATCTGCTCAAAAATTGAATAGGTTCTTACTTGGCCCATGCTACACTAAGTCTTATGAAAAAAAAGTTTTATTTTATTTTTTATTTTTTTTCTTGTCTGGTTTTGCTTTGTTGTCAAGATTGTGGGTCTTTGTCTCGTTGATGTGGGAAGGGTATATATGTTGAGAAAATCAAATAAGATCTTATATATCTTTATCTTGTCTCTACCTTTCCATTTGGTCTTGAACAGCTCTGATCTCCTTGAGACTCGGCAGCTCGTCCTGCTCAGTCGTCGGTGACGGCACTTCCACATCGTGCAGCAGGCTGAGAGCGTACTGCCGCAGCAGAGTGAGCGAGGACAGCTCTCTCTCCAGGTCTTGGCTCAGCAGCTCATGCTGGTCCAGCAGAGACTGCAGGGTGGCTTTGGAGGCCTTCTCCACGGCGCTGTCAGGAAAACGACTCTGGAGCTCGTCAGAGACCGCTCTCACCTTCACCATCTGCACACAGTGATGCTCAAAATTCAGCTGCCAGTAAAATATATATATTCTTTAGGTAATACTTTATAATACAGCCTGTGACTTACAGCGTAATTACCCGACATTTATCGACTACTTATCATCATACGAGTCAGTACTTATAAATATGTATCGGCTTATATTAAATACTTATGACTTATACTGTAAGTATTTTAGTAAGTATTGGGTACTTACAGGGCATTTTAGAGAGTAAAGGAGAAATTACTTATACTCTAAGTATTTTATTAAGTACTGAGTAATTTTGGGGTATTTTAGAGAAAAGGAAAAATGTTACACAATTTTTTACAATTTTTTAAACAAAGTGTATTTGAGAGGGACCATGTATAGACAACATGGATTTTAATAAATGAAGAGCTATATTATAGTGCATCTTTTCATCACCAGTCCCCCGGCAGGTGAATTTACTAAGTCCTAGGTCCTTACGGGGTATTTTAGATGAAAGGATAAATTACATATTTTCTTGCCGCTGTCTGTCTGTGTACCTTCTCTCTAAAAGTCCTCCAGTCCTGTGCCGTGTCCTCGAGTACTCTCTCTCGTCCCCGCGCCACGCTGCGGAGTCGTGTCCAGCGCTGCCACACGGTGGTCATGGAGCGACTGATGGTGGCCTTGCTTACATCACTTCCCACCAGCTCCAGCTGGGCAGCTTGCTCCTCTAAACCACTCAGCTTCTCTTGGAAACCGTTCACCAGTGACACAAGGGACTGAAAAATGAAGACAATTAATTGCACAGCATCCATAGAAGCACCACCCATTTTTTGGTGTGGAAAAATAGAGTTGTTTTCCGATACCACCGAGTACTTGAGTTTATGCACCGATCAATACTGCGTAATTTAGCCCAGAAAAATAAATCTACTTTAAAGTAGTTTATTTATGTTCTTTTTCCATTAAGACTGACTGTCAAACTAGATAATAAAAGTAAGTTATATGGCATTCATTCTCTGTATGTATTAGCTCATGTTTTGCACAGGGTTTAAGCCTGAGCCAGGCCAATATATAATATATCACATCCATCCAGGATTAATAGTATAGAGCTGTTAAAGAACTATATATATACACACACACATATATCTATATTTTTTAACAGACTGGTATTGGTATTGGATATTCGAATCGGGATCGGGAAGGACATAATGGTATGGGAACATCTCTATGGAAAATGCCTTTGTTTTGGCCTCTCATACCCGATGACTGCAGAGCTTATTTTCAGCCTCTTGGCTCGTGGCGGCCTTTGCAGTAGAAAATTCCGTCAGCTTCTTTTCAGCCTCATTCATAAGTTCGATGACAGTCTGCCTCGCCTCCTGGTATGACTTCCACTGAGCCACACAGCTGAGAAAAACAACATATATCAGAGGATAAAACTACATTATTAACAATATTTCACGGTATGTTATACATGCACCGTAACTCTTTTGTTCTCACTACCTTTGAAGGACGTCCTGGTGACACTGGAGCTGATCTCGGACCTCCACGCCTCTCAGCTTGGCGGACTCCACGCTCACGCGGAGCTGATCTTTGGCTGTGGGGTTGACCAGGTTCTGCAGCTGAGGCAGCAGCGTCTGCAGCTCCTCCAGGTGGATGAGGAACTCCTGCTCTGTGGCCATGATGTCCCCCTGCTGCCGCAGACACTCCTCGTAGTTCTCCACGTCCACACCCAGGCTCGCTTGCTGCAGGAAGGACACGGCGTCCTCCAGCCATTCACAGGCAGACTGCATCCTGAAGTGGTACTTCTGACACAACCCCAGGGCATCCTCCAGAGTAATCTTTACACAAAGAAATCATCTGTTTAATATTTAGGTATTAAAGAGTCTGCAATCATCAATGCACTTGTTCAGATGCTTCACACCAAATGACAGTAGCACTTTATGATGATTAATAATGTTTACTAATAATAATTTATAATTTATGTTATTTTATCATTAGTTTAGTGTAATATGAAATAATTAGTTTATCAATGTAGATAGATACTTTGTCATTGGTTAATAATTACAACCTAATTAACAACCGTATTTGGATGCTATTACAAAGTTGCAACTAATGTTTCTAATAATTAATACATGGTTTATAAAGCATCAAGCAACATTAATTTGGTCCCATTACATCTTTAATTGGTGATCTATAAAATAGATGATTATTTGTGCACTGATAAAAGCTATCTAAATAATGTTTATAGATAATAATGTTAATGATTTCTTAAAGGTAAAGAAATCATTTGGTAATCATAACATACTAATAATATATAAAATTATGTTATGATGTGTGCAACAGTAAAACAACTATTAACTTACTTAACTTTAGCTTTAATCAAATTGCTAATTTATTAATGACGATTATTAAGTGTTACCCAAACAACAAATCAAATACTGTACATAGGCATTAAGATAACTATAACAAACAGCATTGCAGATAAAGTATTTCACTAAAAGTATATGTATTACCATGTTTTACAGAATATTTCATGTGATATTGTCCCACCTGTTTGGAGCTCAGTGCTTTCTGAACGTCTGCCTGCAGCTTTGCCATTTCTTCCAGGCTCGTATCCACGTGGGCGGGGACAAGCTCATTGGCGCTCATGTACTCGTGTTTCTCCCGGCTACTGAGAGCCGCCACTATCCTCAGTCTGGACTGCACTTCCTCCTGCATGATCTGCTGCTTCCTGATCTCCTCCTGCACCTTCTCCACCCTCACGTCAACAATCACAGCGCAGCCCAGGTCGTCCCGCACCTGCTGCAGCCAGTCCAGCGTCCTTTTCATCTCCGTCTCAAAGTCTTTACTTTGGACAAACCTGGTCTCGCACTCTTCGATCAGATCCCCGACCGCAGCCTGCAGAGACCGCAGCTCGTCCTGCCACAGAACCACTTGCTCCTTGGAGGCATCGTGGGCTGCTTGCTCCACGCGCGGCGCGAGAGTGTCCATCTGCTCCATGAGCCTGGACAAGTGAGAGTTGGCGCTCTGGAGACTCCCCGCCAGAGCGTGGTAGTTCTTCAGCCTCTCCTCGGCCGACTGCGTCTCCGCGTTCACTTTTACCAGCTGCTCTTTTGTGGCCTTTAACTCAGAGTCGACCTGCATGGCCATCGCCTTGTGGTCCTCGAATGACTCCAAGGTTTCGTCCAGATGCTCCACTTTCTGTTCGACCAACCTCTTCAGGCCGTTGTACAGGCTCACAAGCTGGGTCATTTCCTCTGGGCGCCACGGTTGTCCGGTGCTACGAAATCCCTCTTTCTTCTGGTTCAGTTCGCTCACGGCTAGACCGAGGTTGCTCAGGTCCGCCTGGATCGCTTTGTAATCGCTCTGCAAACTGACGACCTCTTCTGTCTGCAGCCCTACAGGCTGCGTGCCCAGATTATTGAACTGTTCCTCGAGCTCTTTCAGGGCTTTATGGGTGACATCTATGAAAGACGTGTACTCATTCCTCGTGAGGATGGCCTGCTGGATTTTCTCCTGTTTTTCTTTGGCTAGTGCTAATATGCTGTTATACTGCTGCGGGAGCGTGTTGAGTTTTTCATCCAAATAGCAGTGGTCTACTTCATTCAGACTGGGCAATATTTCCTGGCCAGCTCTTTGTACAATTAGGAGAAGATTCTCGTATTCGATTGCCTGCTCGACTATCTGTTGATACTTTAGTAGCTGCGCTTCCAGCTCAGCATCTCCGACCATCAGATTGATTTCAGGGAATGTGACTATATCCGCTTGTTTTATCCACAGGCATATTTTCTCTAAATCGGTCTTGAAATACTTTCTGGAAACAAGTACTTTTTCAAGCTCCTGAAGTTTCTGGCCACATCGATGTAAAGTTTTGTCAAAGATGTTTTGGAGCTCCTGCAGCTTTGTGAGAATCTCGTTCCTTTCCTCGTCGCTGGCGTCCCTCATCAGGTCCCTCCCCTGAGACCACAAGGAGGTCAGCTCGCTCTGATAGGCTTTCAGGCTGCTTTGGATGTTCCTGCATGTCCGGACCTGCTTGGCCAGGTCGTCAGGTAACAAAGCAATGTACTCCTCCGCCTGCGCCTTCTTCTCGTTCTGCTGGACCCAGGAAATAGACTGGCCCACCGCCATCAGGAACTGCGTTCTCTCCGTGAAGGCCTTGCTGAGGTGCTTCCTGCGCTGCACAACCTTCACGCTCAGACATTCCACCTCATCATGAGTGTCGACGATAAGCTGTTGGAGACGCTGCCGTTCACTGAGGCCCAGCCGGGCCAGCACCCGGTCGGCGTCGGCCATGGCCTGAGCCAGCAGGAGCTGCTTGGCTTCCAGCTCGCTGCAGATGCTCAGGTGGTCGAACAGGAAGCTCTGCGCCAGCTCTGGAGGAGGACTCATTTTCATGGCCTCAGACAGGGCAGGCTGCTGCTCCTCGGCCCAGTCCCGAGCCTCTCTCAGACGGGCCTCCACTTGACCCATATCTTCCAGGGTCACCACCGAGTCCTGGATTTTCCTCTCAATTAGGTTCTGCATCTGAGACCACCGCTGCTCAAAGTGGCTGATCTGCTCTTTCACCAGCTCCTTGTCGTCCAAGTTCAAATGTTGGATGACTTTTTGTTTCTGTTCTTTAAGGTCCTCAAGAGTTCCTTTTTGTTCCTCCAGAGTGACTGCAAGCTTCCGTAACGCCTCCAAATGCTGAGATGAACTTTCAGCATCCGTTCTGTGACACAAAAAAATTAAAAAGGGAATTACACAAGTGTTGCATGGAAGATATGATAATGTATATTTTAATCTAGAGAACTGAAATACAACGTTTGTGTTGTTTCAAATGAGTTCCCAATGTGATCACAATGATAGCATGAAGCTCAGACTTGTGTAATGATCTTATTTGTAGAAAGAAGAATTACAGCTATGACAAACACATTGACAATAAACAGCACAACTGGTATTTTCTTGCAGCCTAAAACAAAACATTTTGGCTTTCAATTTCAATTTGTTTTTATTTTATTTCAATTTCAAGTTTGTTTTTGTTAGGGCCAGGTATAATGTCTCAGAACTATGTTACTATACTATGCTACTTATACATACAAAATACATGGTTGGAGAACTGTATGGGAATGGCCATAATGTTTAATTTTTAATCTTAGTGCTACTTTAGTGTCCGATGTGAAGCAAGTGCAGCTACCACCATCTCCGGGAATCTCGAGTCAATTTCTGCGGTTCAATTTCACAAGAGTTGATAGAAATTCATGGCGTCTCCTTTTTTTAGTAGTGATATATTATAGCTAAAATTCTAAAACTGAAACGAATTTACTTAATTTATTTTTTTATTTTTTTTATTAGTTAGGCAGTTATTTTTATTTAGTTTCAGTTTACTAAAACGATGCTTATGCAGTTACTATAATAACCCTGGTATATACTTGATGCAGAAACACACCTGGCCAGATTGTCCCACTCTTTGGACACCTGTTCAAACAGCGCCTCCACTGCAGTGATGCAGTCGTGGTATTCTTTCGACCTCTGCAGGTCCTCCTCTCTCTGGCTCTGCAGCTTGTCGGCCTGGTGACAGAGCTCAAGCCAGGAATGGCCCAGACGGTCAAGCTCTGCATGTTCTGGAGAGTCCTGGCCGCCGGTCAATCTGCTCACAGTCTCTGTCATCTTGGTCAGGATACTCTGTTTAGACTGCAGTTGCTGGCTGCATTCCTGTGCGACAAGCAATATACTGGATACTAAATACACCCAAACAGTAAGCAGATCTCTCTTTAATCCCTACACAACCCAAGCCAAAATGTTGGATTAGATCATAATAATAACAAAATCACCAACAGATTCATGCTTAGACTCACGGTACTGTAAAGCACATGTAGAAATACAGTGATTAAAAAAAAAGACTTCCTCTTTGTGTGCCTTGGCGGTGTTAGTGTTCCCTACCTTGGCTTGTGACAGCATGTTCTGAGCTATCTTGGTCTCCAACTCTGCAGGCCGTCTGGAGAGGCTGAGGAGCTGCTGCTCCATGTCCTGGAACAGACCGGTCAGATCTTGCTTCTGTTCCTTGATCTCCCTCCAACCCTCCGAGAGCTCCTGCGCACTGGACATCCTTTCCTCTATCTGCAAAAACATATTCACACCTTCCCACAGTCAATATTTGCAGAATTGTCCTCTGTATTATGAAACAGCCCACATTCTATACCACTCACATTTCACACTGAATTTATAATATAAGAAAAATATAAAATATATAAATACAATCTGTATTTGCCATAGCATGTCTTACATCCAACATTCATTGGACTGTGTGCCAGCATGCAGTATCTCATGAAACTTAGCACCCAGATAATTCCCCTGTGCAGTATTCACAGCTTGTGTCCTGTAAATATGCCTGACTGTATATATTATATACTGCATATATATTCTTCTTCTTCTTTTTATATTTTATTAATATATTTTATTTTATTATATTATGTATATTTACTGTCTTTCCTTAATGGATGTTCTCATTTTTCGTATTGCCTCTTATATTTGTTTTTATATTTTATTTTATTATATTCAGTATGTCCTTTTACATTTACTACTTTTTGGTTTTTCTTGGAATTTAAGTATTTCACACGATGGTACTTAAACATCTAAACATCATATACATCTTGTACTGTTTTTTAATGCGATTACAATCAGGGTTTATGAATCATTATTGTGATGCACTGATCATCCTAGATTCATAAAACAAGTCTTTTTGTTGTTGCACAATGAACAAGGAGGTAACGATTACTGACCGTGAGTTTGACCTGCTGGACCTGAGCAGCCGTCACTCTCACAGCATCATCTGACAGGTCGCACACAGAACACACCAGGTCCAGGTACGTGCTGGCCTGCTCCTGAAGGGCCCTGTAGTGCTTCACCTGTGTGCGCAAAAAAGTTATTAATTAAAATAAATGACAGAAAAATAACATATCTTAAGAGTCAGTTAGAGTCAGTTACCTGCTTCAGTGCTTCCTGCAGACCAGATGGTCCCTGATCGTTGAGCTGAAGCTCCTCCTGCACTGTGGAGAGCCAGGTCTGGCTCTGCTGCAGCGTGTCCTGATGGTTCACGTGTTTCTGCAGCTCCCGGTCCAGACTCTGGTACACCTGTTTGGAACAAGGTGAGGTTTAGTTTAGTTTAGTTTATTAGGATTCCCATTAGCTAACGCCACGACATCAGCTAATCTTCCTGGAGTCCGACACAGAAATCACACAATTTAACAAACAATTAAGTACATTATATCCATTCAAAACATCACATTACATGCAAAAAGAAAATGCATCACCGAATCAATTAGGTGCTGCAAACAAAAACAATTAAACAATTAACAGGCAAGCTGAATTTACTTAGTTTGTTGTTCGCTCAAACAGTAAATTGCATTAAATACTTTTTAAAATGTAAGACCTTAACTAACTTCATGTTATGTAATGTGTTTTTTTCCTGAAAATGATCAAATAGAAAGGTTTCTTAGTTAGAAAAATGAAGAAGAGGTTGTAGTCTTGTTTTACTCACACGCTGAGCAGTGCTGCAGATGGCAGAGTAGCTATCTCTGGCTCCCTGCTGGTGAGCCTGGACTTGTTGACTGATCTTAGCTTGGACCTGGTCTGTGCAGCTGGCTACGAGACCTTCTCCTTTCTGCTTCAAGCTGGTGAGACGCTCCTCAAAACTGGCAATCTCCTCCATTATTGCCTGAAAAAAATACAGATTACCAAAGGTGACCCATGTAATTGTAACCCACAAGTATTTAAGTTGTGTAATAATGTACTCTGCACATATTACAGTAAAAAGTGTGAGTTTTTTCTGTAAGGCAGTATGGTCATGGTCACCTTGTGTCGGGCAAGTTGCTGAGTAGCCATCTCCATCCCGCTGGTCTGCATGGAGTCTGAAGTGACCAGTCGACTGGACATCTGTAAGAGCCACTTCTCAACCTCTTGCAATTCACTGTTGTAATCCTCGTGCTCCTTCACCCACTCCACGAGGTTCTGGACCTGCGTCTGAAACACGGCACACAGCCCATCTCAGAGACTCATGTTGCAGCATGACATGTAATCATTAGGTAAACATGGTTTGTTTAATACTGTACAGTATAGGGCTGGGTACTGTCTATAACCTCACGATACGATACGTATCACGATACACATGATTTTGAATAATGACCATATCCTACACAGAATTTACTACAACAGCTGTTCTTTATTATTCTGTACAACAGTGATCACACAACATAAAACACTTCAATTCAGGCCCACAGAGATCTTAAAAGTAAATTTCATATTATGTTTCTAATCCCAAAGTTATTAATAAATGCAAATATTTACAGCATTTACTGCTGTATCGATACAGTGGCATCTGTATTGATGCATGTATCACGATATATTGCTGTATCGATTTTTTGAGCACAGCCCTAATACAGTACAAGAAACATTAATACTGAATACAATCTATGATCCAACCATAGAAAAAGAATGAGAGTAGAACGGACATTGAACTGTTTGCTGTGGTCATGTGACTAATTGAAAAGAAAATGGCACTTAGCACTTTGCATTGACCATAGAAATAGAAAGACTTACGACATTCACAGTTCTTTGCAATGACAACGGTACACATAAAAATGGCCGCCGCTCTGACCATGCTGCTATGTTGATTTGAAGGGGAATGTCCGTTCTATTTCTTGGCACATCCACAAGTTACATTTCTTCTTCTGTCTGCAGAAGAGCATCAGCTTGAAACACAGTGTGAGGACCTTTCTTTAAGTTGTCATTGCTGTCTTCTTCTGGTCCAGCACCTGCCTGCAACAGTATTTGGATGTGCGCGACTACAATGCACTGAATGTCTGTTCTACTCTCATTCTATTCCTGTGGTCCAACGCTGCCTCCTTAAATTACACCTCAGCAGAAACAGCACAGTAGTGCTCATACCTTAGCTGCTAAGCAGAGATCTTGGTAGTCAGCTTGCAGCTTTTTCATGTTGTCACTTATAGCGGGGTCATGGACTGTGTCGAGCAGCGCCTCGCCTTTCTCGAAGACAGATTTCACCGCTGATTCATGAGACTGCACTGTCTGCTGGATGGTCTGCATGTACGAAAAGAGAGCAAAATATTGTAGATACAATCATTTAGTTTATTTTCACTGCATTTCCATGACAAAAGTGTTGAGTTACCTTGTACTTCGCCAGCTGAGCCTTCTTCTGATAGAGTTCAGCTTTCGGCTCCACATTTGATGCTAAAAGGTTCTTGGTCTCCGTCACCCACTGAGCCTGGGACTTGTATTTATCCATAAAGTCTTTAGAGAGTGAGATGCATTTCTCGAGGGAGCTATGCTCTGATCGCAGAGCTTCCATCAACTCCTGTAGTTGGAAGAGGCGGCTGTCCACCTCCTCCTTCAGCTGCTCTGCTTCTGGCTCCTCCAGGAACGCCATCGCTCGCTCCGTCTTCTCCCTCATTGTCTTCAGGTAAGAGTGACCCTGCTCCATGTCAGCCTGAAGAGCCTGGAACATACAGCCGATGGTGTTATTACATTTTAAAGATACCAGATTTTTCACTGATTCACTGATAACATATATCTTAGAAAGTCAGCAATAGTTTGGTCAGTCTAGAGTAGTTGTGTACACTTATGCTGCGAATGCTCTTTGCAGAGCAGTCAGTAATATACAGACAGTATGTGCTCTGTGTACCTCTAGTTTTTTCATCTTTCTCTCCATAGCAAAGCGGTCCACGACATCCACACTGATGGCCACAGTGCTGAAGTTATTCTGAGCCGCGCTCAGCCAGTCTGAGAAGGTGTTGAAAACACACTGTGCCTCTTCAATGCACGACACCTCCTCCTGGAGCTGTTTGATCGTCTCCTGCAATACAAAGGAAGAGGAAACAACAAAGTATTATGGGAGAAGAATGCTGAGCGTACAGTAGGTAAACTGATGACATCTTTCCAATTATCTGTCGAAATACAGATTTAAGGAGTTCAAAAGAAAAGTCATAACAAGATACTTTGTGGACCCTGCAAACAACAATAAAGTGGAGATCCTGCAATTAATGCAGATAGGAAACTCTGAAAGTCATATTTCCTTTTTTCTCTTTAATGTTATTATTCTATGTTTTTGTTTTATGTTTTTACTTTTTCCTCTCTCTCTTTCTTTACCTGTTCATTTTTCATCTACTTTTGAGGTCTCTGAATTTTATATCAGCCTCCTTGGATTTCATGTACATCCTTTTTCTATTTGAACATTTTATTGTACCTGTGCTAAAACTGAATAGATGTCAAGGCTGGTGGAAAGTGAAATGATGTCTAAATGGTACTGCATGTATGGAATGCTGAAGTAAAAATAAAACATAAGTTCTCAAGCAACCAAGGCATATCTATTAGCAAGCATGTATTGAAGTCTATATGTGTGTACATTCTATATAAGTATATATAATATTCACAACTATGTATTACTGTGATACTATGTGCTGTTAAAAAAGGATGTTACCAGTAAATGCAGAAGCAGGACGTGGTAGCGGGCTGTAATCTGTGTGGCTCTGGAACTGATCCGGCTGCTGATGTGCGTCTCATCCAGAACCTGCTGAGCCAAGAGACTGAGGCCCTCCATCTCCTCTTGATAAACCAGCACCTCCTCCTGCCAGCTCTGACCAAACAAGCACCATTAGAGATGTCTGAACAATAATTAAATGTTGCTTCCAATGCAAATTGACTTGTTGCAAGATTCTTCTTTTGATTGTGAAGGAAATAACCTGCACTGAAACAGAAAACTATGCATAATTATGCAGATTTGTGCAAAACATTTCCACGTGCATAGCTTCTGTGCATGTAACACGTACCTTTATCAGCTGGAGTTGAGCGTCTTTGGTGGCGCGGTCAGACCGCCGGTGACTACGCAGTTGTGCTTTGGTCTCCATGCCCTTCAGCCAGCTGTCAAGACGCTGAAACTTCTGCTCCATCTGCCGGAGTTTGGCCAGAGCGCTGTTGAGCTGAGCCCGGGTCTCGGCCAGCCGGCCCTGGTACAACCTCCACTCCTGCTGCAGCGTCTCCAGCGCTCGGTCTTCTATCTGAGGCAGTCCCCAGGGAATCACCAGCTCTCGACTGACAAGCAGAGTGTTCAGCAAAGCCTGGCCCTCTGTGCAGTGCAGCTGCAGCTCCTGCAGTTTCATAGAGGTGGTTTAGCACTTTCAGCACTCTATACTTTTAGACAATATATTTACTGAATAGAACTTTTCAGACCTGTAGTTTTTGCAGAGTCTCCTCCAGCATATCAACGTCCCCCTCCAGTTGTGTGTAGCATCCAAGTTTCTCTTGTTCTTGTTCCAGCCAGTCTTCAAATGCTTGGAGGCCCCGCTGATACTCCTGGTGGGATTTCACCAGCTCCTCTGCATCGCCGACGGCCCTCTGAGGACATAGTGAAGATAAAGATTCAGTGTCATAATATGCTGGTTGATTCGAACTTTTCCTTCCTTCAAACATCTGTGTTGACATGCAGCCGTTGTTTTGAAATTTTTACACTTCAAAATCAAACTGTGTTTTCAGTGTAAGGTTGTCACTGTACCCGAATTTAAATCTTTGATACAATACGAGCATAAAAAAAACAAAGTATCAAAGCATCGATACTTTTAACAACCTTATTTCAGTGTGATGCTGTTTTTGTTGGATTTTCTGCTGATGAATCTCACTTGCCTTATGTCAATTTGTGTTTAAAAATGGCAATACAACTTAAAATGGTAATGGATTAGTATCATAAGAAGAAATTAAATAATAGCTTTCAGAGCAATATCTTTTAGATACTGTATTTTTTTGTACATTTCTCACTTCTATAACTCTTGGCTACACAAACAAAACTGTATCTAATACTAAAGCTGAAATATATTTCAAATAAATCACAGTTTGGCACTGTGCACATTCTGCTTTCATTACCATGGCATTGTTTTTGATAGTGTTATAGCGCTCTTGCAGATCTTGGAGCTCCAGTTGAGTGACGTAGTTTTCGGAGATACCGGCACTCTTTGCAGTGATGGTGTCCAGCAGGGTGCTGTGGCTGAGCACTTCCTCATACCGCAGCTGAAACAACAGGAGGTACGCTGTCAATCACCTGTGCATCTTTCAAGTTCATATCTGTTGTAGTTAAATATTCATGTGACTTTAAACCCTGCACTGCTCTGTTTGTAATTAAAATGAAAAACAATAAAAATGTAAAAGCTAAGGTTCGGGTGTTTTACACTCTATTTGTTAAATTGTGATCCCTTAGTAGTTGTTTCTCAGACAAGAGAAAACAGTATCAAACAAATTAATAATAGCTACTGTATATCCCTCCTACCCCACACTACCCCACAGTCCCAACATCATAGAAGTAATACATTTGATTCAGAACGGGGGGTAAAAATAAGTAAAAAGAAAGGGAGAAAAAAAAAGGAATGATGACAATGATAAAAAATAAATAAATAAAAGTAGATAAAAAATAGCCTTGGCTCAGGGAGTATGCTAAAGTATGTTTTGTTTTTTTTAATTTGTATGGTATTTGTTTTCTGTATCCTCTTCCATCTCACATTATGACTTTTTTTAAGAAACACATATTTGTAGTAAACTGCAGTCAATTTGTGAGGATATTCACGATTATCCTGATAATGGAAATTCATCACAATCAACTTATTGTGAGTGTTTTTTTTTTTATCACGATCTACGATAAAATCCATTATTGTCCCATCCCTAAGTGATTGGACTTTTTTTTTTTTATTTCACTTTGGCTCCATCTGGTGGAAGTAGAATATAATGACACTACAACACATCTTTCTACAAATACTAATAAATAAAAGCTGTAATCATGCTAAGAGTTTTGCACACAGCGGCTTTAAAACAAACCTGAAATTTGTGGATCGGCAGAGCGTCAAAGAACTCGTGAGCGAGAAAGATGCTGAATCCTGAGAGAAGAAAAGATAAATAATAAAAGAGAGATAATTAACCATCGTTAATACAAATACATTTTTACTTCATTATATGAAGAAAAACAATAGAACATTACTTTTATTTTCTTCATTACTCTGTAATTATTGTTGCTATTATCATTATAATTTATGGGTATTGTCTCAATTATTTTTCTACAATTTTAATTTGTATTTCAGTGCAGTTATTTTTCATCTACACGTGGAAAACACTTTTAACATGTTGGTACAAACAGTTTGAATAACAAGCTCTAAAAATCAATAAATATAATATAAAATTAATTAATTAATTAATTAAATTAATAAATTAATGAATTCAATAAATAAATAAAATAACTCAAATAAAATGAAACTAAATAAATACAAAATTATATAAATAATAAAAATAAATCTTAATAAATATAATACTAAATAAAATACATAAAAAATGAAATAAATAAAATAATAAATAATAAAAAGAAATATCTAAATATAATTTCTTTTTAATTTAAAAAAAAATCATCTTTCACCATTTTATTTTTAAAATGAGGTACATTTCAAGACATGAGGTGATAGAATTTTTTTATTTATCTTTTGTTGTTGTTTTGTTTGTTTTTTCTTTTACTTGTTTTTCAGTTGAATTATATTTAAAATTACAAGAAAATCCACTGCTGAAGACACGTTGTTTTTTTATATATATTTCTTAAGTTAAATAAATACTCCATATCTGGGGGGGATGGCTGGTGTTTTATTGTGTTTGTTGATGCATTTCTTCCTTTTTGTTTTGGTGTTTTAGTTGTATTTTCTGCCTTTTATTTTTCCCTTGTATATTGTTATGTATCCAGTGCTCTGTATGTTTTATGTTTTGTTTATGTATTTATATAAAAAATTTAAATTAGATCAATTAGATTAAAAAAGAAATGCATGATATTTCCAAAGTCCATGAGTAATCATGTTAAATAATCGTGATTATGATTTTTAAACATTGTTTTTTTTTTACCATAATCGAGCAGCCCTAATTTTCTTTTATTTGTTTTGTATTTTTTTTCCCT
>JAOVVB010014864.1:0-16501 GCA_028570985.1 Heterobranchus longifilis | reverse complement strand
ATTATATTATATTATATTATATTATATTATATTATATTATATTATATTATATTATATTATATTATATTATATTATTAATCTTTATTTTTAGTTTTTCTTATTAAATCTAGGTCAATGTTCTTCTAGGAAAAGAAGTTAATAGTGGCCTTCTGTTGAGGTCGCCTATAAAATTCCACAGCTGCACAGCTTCAAGGATTTCATGTATTCATCGCCAAAGAATCAATGACAAATTCCATTCCTAGCTGTGTACCTGACTATTTTCATTGCGGTGTGATGGTGAAGAAATTTGCTTTTGAAGTTTCCTAGAACACCAGCTGAACAGCTTTTACCTCCAAAGCACCACACATTATAATCCTGCGTGACACGCGTGACATGAACCCATTAAATATTTCATAGCGCTTCGGCAAAACAATAGCGTGCCGCTGTTCTTATAAAGAGACGTTTGAAGGGTGTTTAATAAGCACTTGTATCTGAAACACGGTGTTCCCGTCAGAAATGGGCAGAGTGGAGACGTGGAGCTAGCACAGGAGACAAAATAATAGAACCTGTTTTTTGTTTTCACACAATGCCCTGATCCATAACTTACCATCAGGATAAAATAAGAGCTAAATATGGATATTTTTTATTTTTAACTCAGGACCAATCCAAAATCTATAATTGGATTTCATAGTAAACTCACATTCTGTGTGTATTATAGAAAGCTTTTAGTTTTCATCAAGCACATTGCTGTCGCCATTGTCTAAACTGCTTTATCCTGTATACAGGGTCACACGGGCCTGGAGCCTATCGCAGGAGGCGGGAATACACTTAAACTGGGTGCCAATCCATCGCAAGGTACACACACAATTTGGGAATGCTGTAGGTCTTTGGACTGTGGGAGGAAACCTGAGTACCCGGAGGAAACCCACAAAGCACGAGGAGAACATGCAACCTCCATGCACACAGACCCGAGGTGTGAATCGAATCCAGACCCTGGAAGTGTGATTCCACAGTGCTAACCACTACACCACTGTGCTGCCTTTGTCAAAAACAAATTAATAAAATAAAATTAGGAACGTATAGCAGCTTTATTATTATTATTATTATTATTATTATTATTATTATTACTATTAGTTTCCAATAGCTACAGAGAAACATTTACACATTGATCTAAAAAAAATACCACAAAGAACAATATAAAGATTACTAACTAGTGTTCCTGTCTGTAAATGAAAAAAAAAAGGAAAGAAATATATGATTTTAAAACATGGGACAATATTTATTATTCATTGCAATAGTTATTATTGTTGTTGTTATCATTGTTGTTTTAAAATATTTGTCAATATATATGGGTGTTTATTATTATGGTTATTATTATTACTAGTAGTAGTACTATGACGGTACGGTGGTTTAGTGGTTACAGTAGCACTGTTGCCTTGCACCTCCAGGGTCTGGGTTCGATTCCCGCCTTGGGGTCTGTGTGCATAGAGTTTGCATGTTCTCCCTGTGCTTTGTGGGTTTCCTCAGGGTAATCTGGTTTCCTCCCACAGTCCAAGGACATGGAGATTAGGCTAATTGGTGTTCCCAAATTGCTCGTAGGGTGTGAATGAGCGTGTGCGAATGGTGACTGGTGATCCTACTATGGTGGTAAAAAATGGTCATTGGTCACACAGTGCCTAGTTGGACTACAGAGGTTCCTAAATGGCTTATTATTATTATTATTTTGTGATTGTTTTGGATGTCACAAGGAAGAAACCTTAAAAGGAGGTAGACTTAGAAAGAAATCAGTCCTCATCTGGGTGTATTTTTGCCTTTAAGTGCTTTTTTCCTCATTTTCAAGAACGATGAAAAGATGCAAACTTTAGATTTTTGTTATAAACCAAATTTTAAATAAATTTTTTTATTAAATTAAAAAGCCTAAAAAAATAGGACACACATATATACACACTCTTAAAAAATAGCTGATGTCAAAACTAGATTATTTTTTTTTCTTTAAAGAGGTCTTCGGGTTCAGGTTAAGAGTGTGAGTGCTTACTGCGGCATCTTGCTGAGTTAATCTTTGTCTTCTGGGGAAAAACAGCAAAGCTCTTAAATCTCGTGACCAACGACCCGTATGGTAACTACAGTGTTGTATCACTGATGGTTTAAAGCATGCAGAGCTGCTCGTAGCTCCTGGAAAGAGAAAGGGGAGCGACGTTAAAGGAAAAACACCAGTTATATAATCATCCTGCATCAGTTTATATTAGAGATTCAGCATCTTTTATTTATTACTGCAGTCACAAACACAGCAGCACTGTAATGATTTAAAATGCCTACAAAAGCTTGGTTGCATTGATGAAGCCTGTGTAATATTTATTCAGCTGTATGATGTCATGTGATCTTGTCTCAAAAGGGAGGAAAAAGGACAAGGATGCATTTTTATTCATTTTGTTGTATTTATTGTTAACTGATGTGGACTAAAGATTATAATGGGACTCTTGCTAACTGTGTTTGTATTATTATTATTATTATTATTATTATTATTATTATTATTATTATTATCTTTGACCTACTTTTCACAGATCTGGCAATAACCATGGATAAATCAGTACAGCAATCCCGTAACCTGTGTCCCAAATGAATCAGACTTAAAATAAAGATGACTCTCTCTGTCCAATAAAAATGTTTTTTTTCTTTTTCTTGTCCAGTGGGCGGTTGTGCTTGAAATCGAGATGAGGTAATTAGAGGAGAGGATCTCACGAAGGCGGAGAGCGTTCTCACTCATCATCAGGCGGATCCTGCCGAGCTAAGGTCAAGGTTTGGCAATTCTCTTGCAACACATAACTTTTTTCGACTAGAAGACATTTTTGGGTCTGAAACAATCCAGAGATGCTGCAAAATGCTAAATGATGAATGCAGGGATGCCTGGTTAGTGTAAATCCTGTGGCTGGAGAACGTCTGTAATGACTATGATCGATGATTCGCACTGTACACGGTGCACAGATGAGACAATGTACCGACTGATGAAAATATCCCATCAACATATTCATACATCACACTGTACACTCAAGTAAATGATTCCATGGTTGAATATATGAGGGGTGTTCAAGTCAAAGTTGGACTTTTGATTGCGAAAAATAACAGAGCACAGTAAAAACTATATAATTCACTAATGCACTTATACCAGAGTTTCACCAGTGCTTGGATTCCATCAAGGATACCACCAGGCCCCCCAGGAACTCCTTGAATGTTTGCCCAAACATGTAGAAATGGCTAGAAACTCCCAGTCGAGTTTCTAAAACGTGCAAGTGGTGTTGGTGAATTGTGGGATTGTGTGTACAGTTCTCACAGACAGATGCGTCATTTTCTTCCTCAAGTTGGTCAATTTTCCAGGATCAGACGTTCCACTCACTCAATGTACACGGGAACGACTGCAGTGGGTTCTGAGCTACCTCGGCCCGGATCATCATTCATGGATGTACTGCACAGCTTTCTTTAAAACTTTTGCACTATTCGAATGTGCTTGAAGTTTTCTGTAACTGTCAAGCGCTTTTTATGCTAACTTTCAGTAATGTAAAAACAAAAATCAGCAGTTTATGTTATAAAATGTTTTCTACATTAGGAAAGCCTATTGCTTCATCTGCTAAAGCACAATATTATTGTTAACAATACCTTATCGTACTCATCAAAGTTCTAGGAATAAAGTATCGATGGCTACCCAAAGGCACAAGAATGTTACTTTGTTATTTTGCTGCTAAATGTAGATCTACAAGCTGTTGAATCATTGGGGTACTTAATATACTTATTTTATTTTTATTTTTTTGGTTAAATAAATTGCTGTAATGTAATGATGTAATAACCTGAAGTTCCCACTTAAACTCTTTCTAGTTCCTTCTCTCTGGTTTCCATCATACCTGGCTTAAATAAATAATGACATGGTAAAAAGTTAAATACAAAAAGTAATACAATATGGTGTTGGTCATTTGAGGTTGTATTTGCCCATTCAAATGATTATTATTATGTTTCTACATAAGATTTAAAGATGGGGTACTAACTTTTGGACATGAGTGTATCTACAGTACATTATAGGCTTGCATATGATCGGCTTGTGTTGGGAGGTTAATGAGAGGGTAATGAGAGACCACAAAAGGAATAATGATTCCAGAGTCACTGATTAAATCGCTCATTGAGCCGGTAACTAATGCAATGCTTCCAGGAGAACCAAAACTGGCCTTCCTTATTCGGTGCCTCTTTACAGTATGTAGGCCAAGTTGTTTATTCCCTGAGAGTGACCTGTGCTAGTATTTATTTTTTTCCAAGGCTGATTACTCCATCTGTTACTGCATGACTTTTAAACAAAGATGGCATTTGCTGTAAAAAAAAAATAATTTGCTGGAAATAGAACATCACGTGAAGCCCATCTGCAAGATCTGATTATGACATTTAATAAGAAATTATAAGCAACAACAAACCAAACTTATCCGAGGCAGCCTTGCCCAGATCTGGCCCTCGTTTTTTTTTTCTTCCGCAGAATAATAAGAGCTCCTTTCTGACGTCGTTCAGCGTCACCTATTCGCTCCAGTACTTTTCCTGCTCCATTCCCCCTGATGTGGCTAGCTGCTTTCACACCACAAGCCCAAAATAGAAACACGGGTTAGGAGGGGTAAGGAGAGGAGACAAAGACCGAGACGATCCACTTATTCCCAGAAAGCTTTGTTTTGACTCCCTTTTAGAAGGATTAGGTGGGAAAAGATGCGCCGAGCCATCGTCCGATGCTAGAGATTTATTGCTTTTAGAGGCGTTTTCTGTGATTCTGGATTACTGAGATTGAACACAAGAGTCTGTGGAATGTAATTACCTTAATAGTTAAAATATAATTCAGGAAAAGAAAAGCATCCATCTTGAGTGACATTTTAAAATGATAATATTGTATATGTACATACAATCTGAGATTGTTGAAGGACTGTTGTGCTTTTTTGTTGCGATGATGTAATGAATAGAGATCCAGTGTGGTCTGATTCGACTCTCAAATGGAGCCTTGTTGCTTTATTAAGCACTTATTACTATTTACAGCAGAGTGAGTGGGTGGGTGGGTGAGTGAGTAGTGTTCATGCAGGGGAATGGGGGGAAATACTGAAATATTTCCCCTTAGTTTTTTCCCCAAAACTTCATGTGACAGCCAGATAGGTACATCCTGACGTCAGGGATCTCGGAATCAAGTACCAAAGATCTACAGCATGATGTTATATGCTAAAACTTTTACTAGCACCTTATTTTCAATATAACTGTATAAAGGTAAAAAGGTACTAAAGATGTGCCTTAACTGACAAAATAACACATTTATGCCAGAATGACTTACATTTATCATGTCACATCTGAACAGTTGAGGGTTAATGTCCTTGCTCAAGAGTCCAACAGGGGCAACTTGGTGGTCCTGGGGTTTTGAACCCGGGATCTTCCAATCAGTAGTCCAACGCCTTAACCATTGAGCTACCCCTGCCCAAACTATATGCATCGTATGATGATTTTATTCCATATAGAACTGCTGTTCATGCAATGTTGAGGATGTCGTAACACACCCGGATGAAAGTGCTCTCCATCGTGATAGCATTGGAAAATGCGTGAGCTCATAGAAGGCCGTAATCCTGATCTTTGAAAATTGACAAATAACTTGACTTCACCTTGCTGACGAGACCACCAACACCACTTGCATGTCACAGGAACTCGGAGGGTTATTGCAGTCCTGGACATTGCTCCAAGCCATTTCCACATGTTTGGGGCATTAAAGGAGTTCCTGGGAGGCCAGCGTTTCTGAGGTGATGCAGGCAGGCAGTCTGATCATGATTCCGGTGTACTGGGAAAACTTTCTAGCTTGTGGTACCAAGCACTAGTGAAAGGCTGGGATTTCCTTTGGGATCAACAAGGCATGCATCCATCCATCCATCCATCCATCCATCCATCCATCCATCCATCCATCCAGTATAGCAGGTGAATATATACAGAAATAAATAGAGTTTTTACTCTCATAACTGTGTTCTGTACAATCCAACTGATTTTAAGTATTTCATAAGTGTATGAATGGTATGTTCTTTCTCGGAAATCAAACACAGAATGCAAGTACATCATGTCTTTTAACATGTACCAAACCTTTTAAAAGGAGCGAGCAATGACATGCACCCATACAAATACATAAATATCAAGCCATCAAATTTAATAATACATGTAGAGACTAGGCTGGTATAAAAGTCATGCAAACCAGCCTTGCTCTTGTTCTGACCCTGAATGCTTGGATTTTTTTGAGCATTCATGCAATAGCTTTTATCATGGGATTACATATTTGTGCTGTGGTAGTCAGGATTTCTTTTCCCCCCAGACCACAATGTTGGTGCAAATAAGATCCTTTTATGTAATTTTCAGTAATGGCTAGTCATAATATTATATTAGGAAATATTAGGAAACAGGGTGTCTTTATACACAAAGGAATACACTGATTAAAATACAGACCATCTGGTAATCAGAAGGGCTGCTTGGACACATCGAGTCCAACGTTTGTGAAAGGGGGTTTCATAGACAGTCGGTTGGATAGAAGACTTGACATCTGAGTTTGAGGAGCGCCACGTAAGTTGCGACAAGTAACACAGTAATGAATGATGCTACTCACAAGTCTTTTACCCACAACTATCCAAAGGCCTGCAGTGAGGACAGTTCCTTCTGTGAACAACCGTCCCTGGTGATGACATTGCTGGTGGAAGTGCCTAACCAGTAGTATTGCGACATGGTGTTTCCCTGGAATGATGAGAGGGTTCTTCTCATTTTTATTCACTCTGGCTACATTGATTCAACCTCCAACACGCAAGAGACCATTTGAGTCGATGAAGGGATCAAGACACTTGAGAATGCTGTTTTGGGGAATCTTTTCTTGCCTCTTAATGCAAGCAAGTTCTTGTGCATAAACGTCTACTTGAACAGCACGGATGATCAAGGATTCAGAATGCAAACGTTGGTCGACTGAATAAGCTGCCTTACATAGTTGCCACCCTTTACCCTCACTGCATTTGTTGTGAGCTTCCCCTTCATGGAAATGTCCAGCGATATGACTGAGGTGAGCTATGGCACCTTTCAGGGAATTCCAGCAGGAAAACTTGGAGAAACATTGTGATCCTAGCCACTTGGCTGAAGCTGCAGTTTTTAGAGCAGACACGTGTGGCCTGATGTCAACATCTGTGGATGGATCCACCAACTCAAATGTTTCTTTGTCTGGTGGTTCTCCTGTAGAATCCCTCAAAAAATTCAAGTCTAGGGACTGTATGTTCAGGACGTGGTGCCAGCCGGGCCTTACCCATAACAAACCCTATAGGCCTACTCTAAGGTAAGCTACTGTAGCTATGGCATTGGTTGAGGCATTGGAAAAGACACATAGTTCTCTGTGCTTTGCCTTGACACAACACACTTCTGTGTACCAATAGATAGGCCACTTAAGTCCTTGAGAGAATCCCTCTAGGAGATCCACATACCTTTCATCCCCTGTGGCAGTGGAGAATCCCAGTCACTGGTCTCCTGAGTAAGCTCTCGAAGGATAAATTTTCCTTGAATGGTCACTGGGGCAACAAACCCGAGGGGATCAAAAACACTGTTCACAACAGAAAGAACACGCAATTAAAGTCCCAATTAATGCCAAAGCTGCGCTGGAGTGGTGCACTCCCTAAACATAAGTCCAAATCTTTTAGGTCACTTGCCCGGTCATGAGGTGAGAATGCTGCCATGACTCCTTTTCTGTTAGAAGCAATCTTATGCAGTCTCAAGTTGGAGCTTGACAGAATATCCTGCATTCTCTTTAGCAGGTTAATAGCTTCACTAACTGTGGCAAAGGACCTTAGGCCATCATCAACATAGAAGTCACGGTTCACAAACTGTTCAACTTCTGGGTCATAATCTGGTTCACTTTCATGGAGACAGTAAATTGCCACTGCTGGCGAGGGACTGTTCCCAAACACATGGACCCTCATGCGGTACTCAGTCACATCTTGGGCAGGATCATGGTCTTTGAACCAGAAAAAATGCAGGAAGTTACGGTCCTCTTATTTCACAAGAAAACAGTGGAACAGTGGAGCCTTTATCTCTATCGCCAGCAAGGTAAACCCTTGCTGAGCATATCTTTGAACAGTGTCTGTCAGTGAGGTTACCTTCGCATACGTCTGTACATTCAGCAGTTACTTCTGCTAATCCCTCCAGAGCTGATGTTGGCTCCCGCTCCCGGCCATGCCCCGATGAGGATGCATGATCCAAGGTGCAGGTCCTGGATGTAGAGCTGAAGGGTATTTCTCACTTTCACACTCTGTGCATTTGATATCTGACTTACACTCTCTGGCAGTGTGGGTGAAAGAGACGCAACATCTATAACAGATCCTGTAATCTCTGAGTAAAGGCTTTACGTTGTTCCTGTTTTTCCAGACTTTTCTTAAAAAGCACGACATTTGGAGAGTGAGTGAGGTTTTCGATGTATTGGGCACCTCTTTCCTGGTTCTCCTTCTTTTTTTATGTTGTGATTAAATGAAGTTGAAGTAGAAACATTTGTTTTGTGGACAAGAATCTCTGTTTGTCTGTTGACGCTAGTGTCCACTTTGTGCTGACAGGTTAAAGCTCGGATCATTCCTGATCTTAGATTGGTTGCTAATGAAATCCACAAAGACAGTGAAGGGAGGGAACGTTGATTGGTACCGAGAGAACCATGAGAGAGCCATTTCTCCTGCAGAGCATAGGGCAGTTTCATCACAATGGGATTGACACCCCTAGCTGTATCAGGATAAAAAAGACCTTGGAGGTCACCATCTTACTTGGCTGTTTAGTTCCATCAAAAGGTCACTTAGTTCTCTTAGTTTTGTGTAATCTTTGTTGGTAATTTTCGGAAAATTGTCGACCTTGATAAAGAGAGACTTTTCTATGGCCTCTGTTGAGCCGTAACACTCATCTAATCTGGCCCAAATCATCCTGAGTCCCATTTCAGCGTTGTTGATATTTACTGTTCTAATTCGTTTAGCATGCTCAACTGACTCATTTCCGAGCCACTTTACAAGGAGATCGATTTCTTTGCTGAATAAGAGGCCTAACCCTTTAACTGCATTTTCAAAAGAGCGCCACCAAGCCCTGTAGCTTTCTGGTCCATCATTGAATCTCAGTAGACCTGTGGTAGCCAGTTCACGGCAGGTGAGAAATCTTACAAAGTCTGACATACTGGAGCTGTCGTCATTGGCACATGGTGCAGTATGACTGTAAGGAAGCGGTAGAGCTGCATTGTTACTATGCTGGGCATCATAGTGTTGCCTAATAAAAGACTGAAGCAGCTCGTCTTTCACATTAGAAGTAATAAAGGGCTTATGTCTAGGTAGAGGTGAGGCAGGGCAGTTAAATGCATTCGTATTTAGAGCAGGTGGGTCCTCTTCTGTGCTGAGATAAGTGGCGCGTACAGAACAGGGCGGTGCTAGTCCTGTGTTTACCTGCCTGTCCTTGTGTGCAGGAAAGGATCTCGACTCCAAAGTTGATTTAGCATCTCCCTTCTCCCTTGATTGCTCCTCTACATAGTCCCTGGTACGTCGCGCTGCATTCAGAGGGGCTGTGTCAAACTGGAGTTTACAGCTATGCCTTTCACTAGTCACATTTGTTGCTGCCTCAATAGCATCAGATTCTGCTATAGCTGCTTCTTTTTCTAGATTGAGTTTCTCCATTGAGGCCTCTAATTGGGCTTTTTCTATTTTCATTTTCATCTCCTGTTCAGCGAATGCAAGACATGCTTTAGCGGCTCCAGCTTTGGCCCTGGCTATTGCAGCAGCAGTATCAGTGCATGAACTACTTCCACAGGAGTGGGAAGCTTTAGACCTTTTCTTGTATGAAGCTGAATCCATAATGTCAACTCTGATAGATGAAACAGATTTGTTATATTCTAGTAATTAATGAATTTTGTGTGATATCGATGTTATCTCCTTTATGCCGCATTATCTCACTACCCAAGTGCTGTCCTTTCACTGTACTGTCCCCTGCTCACACTGTAAATAGTGCGCTAAGACAGCCAGATAAACATCCTTCCTTCAACTATGACTCTGAAGACATTAGATGCCATTCCACAGATTTATTGGCTTTAGAAAGGGTGAAACTGAAATAAAAACAATCTTACATTAACAAAAATGCACGTTGTGCTTAGATTTGAAACTTATGTAACTATGCCGTGTAATCAAAGACAGTTAACATTACATTTTTCTAAATGTTATGTAAATTCTCAAGCTCCATATGCATACATATAAATCAATTAACCAAGAGGAAACGTAATACATACGGACGATTCCACAGTACAGGTAAGATGTCCAGTGATTGCAATTGAAACACATAATTGAAACTGTATAAGCCTTCTTCCTGTGACATCACTACTAAGAAAAATAACTAGAACAGCCACTAGGTGTGCTAAATACACTAAAATAAACATTGTATAATAATATTACAATTGTAACAGCACGCTGTTCTTGCTTTTGGCTAGCTTGAATGAAAATCACAGCTGTGTCATCTATTATTAAAAAAAAAAATCAATGATTAAGCATAAGATTATTTGTTTTTATTATCAGCTCTTATATTACACAGTGTCTCCTCAGTCGCATGAATACATGTTAAAGATCCAGACCTTAATAAATCAGCAACATATTAAATGAGGACATACAAAAAAAGAGGGAAATAAAACTAAAGAAGTTTTATCATGCTATCTACTTTGATTTTCCTATGTTCACTTGAAAAGGTGATGTTTCGAAGCACATCATAATCGTGACCTCTTACAGCTGGTACTAACCATTACTAATGGTTCAAAAAGGGATGAAAAGTGAAAAAAAAAATCCACAACAGCAAATTACAGTACGTCCATGCCTGTAATTCGACCTTATTAGAATGCATTTTTTTCCCTTGAAAGCAAGGGCCTAATTAACCAAGCTATCCCTGGTAATTTTATACCATTACAGTACAATTCCAGTAAACATCGGTTGAAGAAATGAAATATAGAGCAAAAGTAATGCTACTGCCCCTAGTGGTGACATCTCCTCTTGCGTATCTGTTCCATTAACATCAAACACTCGGTTCAGTCCAACACACTAAAATCTCCTGTGCTAAAAAGTTAAAATAAGCAGAGCTCTTTTCCTTGGCAGTGTTTTCTTTCTTTCTGTTTTTTTTTTTTTTTACACAATATGATGATGTATTTCACAAGGACGATCTCTGGGTCAGTTGTAGATTTGTATGTGCTCCATAAAAATGTACAGATGAAAAAGAGAAATTTAGGAAATTAAGTTTTTTTTTCTCTCTCTCCTTTGTTAATGTTTGATTAAGCTGTTAGTTTCATTTAACGATCTTCTCATGGTGGACAATTAAATTTGAATTTGAAAATTGGAACGGATTTATTTATCCCAATGGGAAATAATATACTGTATATTATTTTATTTTATTATTATTATTATTATTTTTACATATGCCAGTTAGAGAACAGAACCAGAGCCCTTGGAGCAGACAGGGTTAAGGGCCCTAATCAAGGACCCAACGGCAACTTTGTGGTGCTGGGGCTCGAACCCCCACCCATCCCATCAGTAACCCAGCAAACTACAGCGTCATGATTTCCCTGGTCATATGATACTGGCGTGACTTTCAAAGCATGTAAAAAAAAAACCCCAAAATTACCCTTACTTTCTCATACGAACATGTTTTGCTGGTAAATTCTGTCAACTTGCCTGGTCTTGTTAGCACAGCCAGACTACATTAAACTAATCATCTTTGTTTGTATTAGTATAATAGGGGAATTTCCATGAATGTTAAGGCTACAGTTTCATGCAAAAGCCCCTAAAGTCTATAAAAGTAGGATTTTGTATCTTGTTTGAACAAATTATCTATCTGGAAAAGTTTAAAGTCATACTAGGTTGTTTGAATAAAAGGTAAATAGTTTTTTATATTAAAACATTGTTTATTTTATTAAGTATTGTATATAGCAGCAGTGGTGGATCAAACGGCTAAGGCTCTGGGTTTCTGCCAATTTGCACTGTTGGGCCCTTGAGTAAGGCCCTTAACATTATCTGCTCCAGCTATATCCTGTCTGACCCCAACTTCTTAACTGGGATATGTGAATAATTACTTTTACTGTGCTGTACTTGTATATTCTACTTTGCAGTTAGAAGGTGAGCAGTGCACGCACAAGACCCTATACCCACAGGATAACATTTGGGCACGAGATTAAGAAATAAAATAAATAAATAACTCCCAACTTTTGGAACTTTGTGGTGTCCTGTAAGGGGTTGTTGTTTTATTCAGCCCCTCGAGAGTAATAACTGGTGCATACAACAAAAAAAAAACAAGGACTCCCTATGAAGAACAGTGAAACATGAAGTTTTGATCCATCAAGAGTAACTGCTGCTAAAGAGGACAGTGTAAAGCATTTTTGCTCACACAATCAATAAAGGAATTCTTCAAGGGCTTTGTTGGTGTTAAACAGGTCGAGCGTTTTGAAAACTTTAAATGTTTTCAGAATGTGTAGGGTTTGACCTTCGGTGCCACCCATGCCATCATTTACTTGTTTGTTTGCTTCGTTTCGGTTCTCATAAAGATCTCTGCAGTCCATCAAAGGGGACCAAACATCTATTATGTCAGGCTCAACCCAGAATGATGGAAACCAGGAACTAAAAGGATTTTAACTAGGAACCTCAGGGCATTACATTGCATCAACAAGTCACTGAACTTAGGGTTAGTCAGCAGCAGTGCATTTATGGAATTGCACAATGTTTTTAAATGCACGTTTGCATTTGATGGACACTTTTCTAGCCTGGACTTTTAAGGGAACCCCTAAGGTGCAACAGCTGCAGAACTCATCAGGGATTTAAATATATATATTTTTTTCTTTTCCAAACAGTGCACCTGATGCATAGCACAGAAGCATGTATCTGTTTTGTTCTACATGTTGGTATTGGGATTTATTACAAATTCTAAATGATATCTGAATCATAGCCTGATACATGAATGCATGCTCCTGTCCTTTGTCTGTACATAATTTCTATCTTGATCTGCCTTATCATTAACAGCTTCTTTTCACCTCACATCACAAGCATGACAAACGTTAGATGACGATGTCACGGGCTTGCAAACCTGCCGCAGCGTCTTTCCAAGATCTCAAGCTGTCCTACTTCCCTTAAAATATGGGCCAAGGTAGATATTTTTAGGCGCCGCTGGTAGGCCACTCTTAGCAGTAGACTAGAGGACAAAGCGAGAAGATCAGGGACACAGAAAAAGACATCACACGCTTTCCACAGCGGTCTGTGGCTTTTAATTCGGGCAGGTGACTGGCCACGTGACACATCTATTTTGTCAAGGAAGGAGAAACAAGGTGAATCATACTGAGGTGCAAAATATGTTTTGGGCCTTTAACGTCCTCGTGTGCAACAATACACCCTAACGAGTTGGAGTTTAAGGAGGTTGTTATTTTCCTGAGTCCACGTGACTTGTGTTTTGCAACGAATCAGCCTGTAGAGATGCTTTTTTTTACAAAGCATGCACATGTAGAGTATAAAGGAAGAGACAAGCATGATATTGGAAGAATGTTAATGCATCAGGATTTAACATTCATTCATTTATTTATTTATCCATCCAAAGTATCTGCCTGGTTAATTTTCCATCTCTGTGTACATGGAGTTTTCATGTTCTCCCCGTGCTTGGTGGGTTTCCTTCGGGCACTCCGGTTTCCTCCCACAGTCCAAAGATATACAGATTAGGCTAACTGGCGTCACCAAATTGCCCGTAGTGTGTGAATGAGTGTGTGTATGTATGTGTGCCCTGCGATGGAGTGGCACCCTGGTCCAAGGTGTACCCCGCCTCGTGCCCTATAGGCGTCCTGGGATAGGCTCCAGGTCCCTGCGACCCTAAATACGAGACTCAGAAGTGGTATAAACAAAATAATTAATTAAAAATAGCCAATGAAATGTATTACATGCTTGTCATTTAAGCCGCACACTGGTGGCTCAGTGGTGGGTTTCTCATCTGCCATGCGGAAAGACCGGGTTTGATTCCCACCCAAAGCCCAAATCCCAAACACTAGATGCAGTACGGATAAAATGGGAGTGTTGCATCAGTGAGGGCATCCGGTGTAAAACCTGTGTCAAGTTGTTGTGCGGATCAGATGGTCTGCTGTGCCGATCCTTCAACAGGAGAAACTGAAAGACCAAAAACAACTCGCCATTTAAGTTAGAAGTTAGAAGAAGTTATTTATTCAAATTTGACAAGGCAGGATATTGCAGTACAAAACCCTGAAATGTGTCAAATATACACATACTTCAAAAACGATCAATTACTTAATTTAAAATAAAATGAAATAAATAAATAACACATACTGTATACACAGAAAAGGCATCCTAATCAAGCACATGTAAATTATCTATACAAAAGTTTTATACAATTTTAAAGCACGGGGAATAAAACAATAAAAATATCTTGTGCCACCGAAGAGAATATGTAGGTGTTGGAGCCATAGGCAGGAAACAATGCAGCGGCGATGAACTGTCCCTGAGTATTTTAGTAAACGTACGTACTGTATGGTGGCTTCATCACCACACCCACATTTGTTTTAAGGGTTATGTATTATGGAAAATGTACTTTTTAAATACTGTGTGCATGAACTTGCATGTACTGGCCAGGTTCTAAGCTACTGTAGCAAATCAGATTTCCCCACTTTTGTGACCTAATACACCTGCCGCACTCTGCTATTCAATGGGCTCCATTTTTAAGAGCTCCAGTAAATGAGGCTAGACAAGCAGGCAGCAGATATAAAACCTTTAATAGCTAACCTAGCCTTCTATAGTTCCTGGAAGTGCTGCAGTAGGATAGCTGTTAATGGTTAGCAGTTAGCGGCTAAGGGCTAAAGACTATGTTGGCAATCTTTAATTAGCATCACTAATGCTTAATCCTTTCTTCTTCAGCGCTTAGTTGTGTTGCGCTAAATATTGACGACGTTATCATGAATTAACACTCTTGGGTCATTTGTTCTATTATAATTTGGGATCGATTTAGCTTTTTTTTAAAAACATTTTTTAAACTAAATTACATATAAATTGAGCAATTCTGCCACTTTTTGTGCAAAAATTATAAGAAGGAAAGGTGTTTTCCAAAACACCAAACGATTTATTCCCTTCAAACAAACAAACAAAAATGTTCCTGATTACATTATTCATTAATGAACAAGAGGTCATACATTACATCTAGGCATGGGTACATTTACCACATTTCACTATTTTTTAAACAAGTTAATACAGGTCTCAGAGCTCCCAAAAGTGTGTGTGTGTGTGTGTGTGCGTGTGCGCATGTGTGTGTGTGTGATAATGTATTTTTTCTACCTTAAACTCCCCTTATTTCACTCTTCTTTCAAACATGCTGTTTCAGTGTCTATGTAAATGAGCTACTGCTGAGCCACGCCCCTCCAGAGAACAGCAGAGCTGAGCAACAAGCCAGGGAAGGGGCTCTTCTTACATGAGGTCACATTAAGAGGGAAATCTAATTGTCGCTTTTAAACTCCACCCAATTCCAAAATGTAAAAAACAACAAAAAGGAGAATGTTTTTTTTATTATTATTATTATTATTCCTATTTTGTTTGTATACACACAATGAAGATCCCACTAAAACGACAAAAAAATTAATTGTGCATAATAGGTCCCCTTTAAAGCCGGTTCCTGGTTCCTCACTAACATCATCGCAGTCGTTCCTGTTCTTGAACGTGCTTTGAAGTTATAAAGAAGATGACGCAGCTCATCACGTTGCAGAAAAATCCCAAAGCGTAAAGCTGTCCTGAAGACTTGCCAATGATGGAAAACATACAGCTTAACAAAATGAAAAAGAGAATCCTTCCTTAAATATTACATAAATGTCTCCCAAGAGTCACATCATCAGCAATTCACTTAAATGGAGGGTCTGGCATGAAACATTAAAATATAAAAACAAATGTGTTAATGGTGTAACAATTTGAAATCTTTCAAAGAGACGTCTATAGGAAATCAATCAACACCTTCCAAAAAATGGGAATCGTGATATAAACATCCATAACACCTCACGAGAACACTTATAAATATATATTCTTTCTCTCAGCACTTTTATTCCACTTTACACAACTACAGCAATCCATTTCTGTCAATCCGTTTCTCAATTCCGGAGCGCTATTCTTAGAAGCGTAGAAGCTTAAACATGCTCTCGCTCTCTCTCTCTCTCTCTCTCTCTCTCTGTCACATAAGAGCAATACACAGAGGCGTGCATGACTCATCCAGCTGCAGCATACCGATCCTGACAATCAATCAACCGCAGCCCCGGGGGCGCCACTATGAATGCTGGGAAAAGAAACGGAAAAAAATGAAGTGACGGTGTCAAAATCGAAGCGACACGATGTGTATCTCAGGTACTGACACACAAGAAGATTGGTTACAATGTGACTTGGTATGGTTTATAGGGTTGAAGCAAGGGTATGTTTAAAAAAGATAATAATAAATTAAATGCCCCCCC